>CAJQZM010010903.1:0-19004 GCA_907164665.1 Colias nastes | reverse complement strand
ACGATTGAACTCGGCTCCAATTTTTACATTTATGTTTTTGGTGGGATTATTATTATTATAATACTCACACTCAATAATTAACACATTCGTGCGAATACCGACTGCGCATGAAAGAAACATGCTTATGGAGCTGTAGTGGTTTTCGTACGTAATAAAAGATGAATGTGTGAACAGAGTTTCGCGCCGTCATTCGTAAAGGAATGTTTTGTCGATTTCATTTAGGATGATCAATATAACATGTTCATAAATGGTTTTAATAAATAAGTTATCTATTCTTAAATCTTAGGGCCGATTTTTCAATGCTTGGATAAAACTTATTCGTCGAATAATGTATAAAACTACCATTTTAAAAACGTATTCTAATTGCCCGTATTTGACAGTTTACGTGACATTTTAATATTATCG
The DNA here is from genome assembly GCA_907164665.1 of Colias nastes. NCBI lineage: Eukaryota > Metazoa > Arthropoda > Insecta > Lepidoptera > Pieridae > Colias > Colias nastes. The sequence continues at coordinate 18,599 of CAJQZM010010903.1, read as the reverse complement.
TGTAATACTTTATTGGACGGATAAGTTTTATCCAAGCATTGAAAAATCGGCCCTTGATGTGATAGATACAATCATTATTATTTATCTGAAATACCAGACCTAGTACCTACTTAAATAATGTTACTTGAATTGTTTTCAGTTTTGTTATATTTATTTTTATCTAATTATATTATGTAGTTGATGAGAACTTGAACTAAGTATATGTGTGCCAAATATATTTCTTTGAATGAAACTTTCAATCGATTCTGGGGCCCCTATTACTTTGAATTCGTTTCACAGATTTATGCATGCCTTTTTTGAAGCGCTGCACTGTTCTTCAGTTGGCTTTGTAACGCTATAATCTGACGGTGTCAAGTAAACACGTTGTAAATACAAACTTCTTCATGTATTCGTTTTATGTGCGTTTATTTGGTCGAGTGCAGTAATGAGGGCCTGTCTTTAAACGGGGTTTTTTGAGTTGTATAACTACAAATACGTCGTTACTGAATATTTGCATCCTGTTGGAGTATAGTAATAACTTTGAACATTGTAAGTTCAATTCCGATTTCTAAAAATGGTATTATTTACTATATTTTGGCACTAGATAGTTGCATATTTTGATATGCGTGATCTTACAAATATACAAGTTTTTTATTGGTTGTAATGTTTTCATAGAGCAAGAGCTATAGCTTTACTAAGTTTGGAACTAGATGGCGCTGTGTGAATTGTCTAACACGCTTGTAAATACGATAGACATCGTGTAAAGTGCTTTATATACCATGTCCCGGGCAGATGCATTTCTCATAGTTCATTAATAGATTTTGTATATAGGAGAGGTAGTCATTATTGCGTACATACTGGAGTACTATAGTAACTAGAGTTTCGTTCGTAAAGTAATGAAATCTATTATTGATACTTACAGTAGAAAATCAATGTAATTTATAATCTTTAGAGTTTAGGTGGTGTGTCTCCACACACCACCTTAACAAGCAATATATTATTATTATAACGGCAATAACCTTTTTTCATATTACCTTTTTTTCCTCTTCTCGTTTTGTTTTCTCTTTAATTAATAGTAGATTTTTTTTAAACCTTATTAAAATTTATACTAATTTCATTAGCATATCGGATGTTAAAACGTAACAAATTGAAGGATAGTGTTACCTTACCATTTAAATTATTAGTACGGTTGCTCCAGTACCAACATTGGACACGAAATACACGGGCCATAAAACTAAATTCTTACGTACAATAAAGTGGCAATGAAAGAGAATTTTATGAACGTTACACTAGTTTTATTAAGAGCCTCGTAAACTAGCCAAGATCTCGTGATCTGTCGCAATTTGTTTAAGAAAAGTCGTATTTAACACAACTGTAGGTAAATAAAATGTTTAGTACGGATAACTTGCACGGTTTATCGCTAAGGCAGCGGGGTTGACATTGGAAATAATGGCTTTTAACTCTTCTATCCTCCGATCTATTCTTATACAAGATCGGTCTGGCAATGCTGGGATAAATTGTTTTCCAGGTAATAAATAATCCTTATTACTCTGCGATCTGTTACTATCTAACAAAAATTTAAACCATTGAACAAGCTGTTGCTTCAAGAAGAATGAACAAACCACGCTTTGTAATTTTAAGCGTTAGTATTTTCAGTATCGTCATCTTCTACTTTATACGTTTAGACAAATCTTACCCTAAATTTTTAGTCATTTAAATTGAACAGTACTAACTCTACATTTAATTGTTCGACGATATTTTAATTAAATGCACTTTTTACTAAATAATATTATTACAATATGTTTTTAGTTTCAGGTTCTCAAATATACAGTAACTTATTATAAGAATAATGACGGACGAACGTTAAGAAAGGTGTTTCTTTTCTTTAAATCTACTTTTGTTGAAAGCTCCACGAAAGCTTAAATATTTATAAATTATCTTCACATGAATTGATGATTTTTAAAATTGAATTTTGTTTTAAAATAGTCTAAAAAGTAATAATATTAACATTAATTATGTTATTTTCTTAAAACAAACAATTGTTTCAGGTTTACAATAATGCAGCGGACAAATGGATTCTAGCTTAGGCGGGTCGACAGCCGGTAAGTATCTCCCTACATTTTACCCATTGTAGTTATCTATGTACCTATTTTTGTGGTATTAAGCGCATTGTTTAAGTGATTATAAAATAAAATATATACAAATAATATTATAAAGAGTTTGTTCGTTTGAACGCGCTAATCTCGGGAACTACTGGTCCGATTTGAAAAATTATTTCGGTGTTAGATAGCTCATTTATCGAGGAAGGCTATAGGCTATATATCATCACGCTAAGACCAACAGGAGTGGAGCCACGGGGGTGAAACCGCGCGGAGCAGCTAGTAATATAATAAAGAGGATCTAAGTATGGTACATTAATTGTAAAAATTAATAAAATATTCTCTTTTATACTTATAACATGGCTTATTTAATTAAAAGTACTTTAGTTTCTTTTCTACAGAAAGTTTATCAGTTAATTTATTCTCGTTAAATAATTAACGTTTCAACATGTACTCTTGTTTTCAAACGAACCTTTTAAAATATGAAATGTATTATCTAATTACGGGGTTTGAATAATTAACTATATAATTCTACGTGACGTTTTAATTCTTGCAGACATGTTTCAGCTATGATTGATTAGGTTACGGGCGGCAAAAAATTACGTCAGCAACAACAATGGGTGTTTTTAGACAATCATTTATTGTAACGTCTTGAAAGGTGATTGTTTTATGTTTTGGAAGGTTTGGAGGGAAAATAATTTGGTGGGAAAGTTTGGGAAGGTAGAGTTGATGGCTCTATTGGAAAGTGTAACATAATGTTGTTTGATAATAGCATTTAAAAGTGCAGTGAAAATTGTATCATAGATTAAAATAGGCGCATGGCTGCATGTTCATAAATAAGAATATACAAAAATGTAGGTAACAAATGTAAATAGTTTAACAGCACGTCCAAGGCATGTTTACACTTTCTAACTAATAAAAACTAATTTAAAACAAAAGTAAAAGTAAAAAAAGCGCCTCTAAAATAAATCTACTTGAAAAAATAAATATGTGACGATGAGTTTCAGTTTGATCCATGTTTGTTCACAACGCCGGCAATTCGAAAACAATCGGGCAAAGATTAACAAAGCAGAATCGCCACGCCATTTAATACCTAATCGAATCTATTTTTTTTAATCCGTCAAGAAGCGAGTCAATCCATCACGTTCGACATCATGACGTCATCCATTACCAATTATTGACGGAACACCGACAGCCGGCCATTTTCCAAGTTTTATGCCTCAAAGACACCATTGTTAGTTGAATTATGATGTATTAATGCCATTTTTTGTATCACGTCGCATGTATGCGATGATTTATATACGGAAAGGATGGGGTTTTTATAGTGCGTAATAAATTATTGGGGTAATGGTTCTACAAGGTTACTCATTAACCAGTGAATAGATGGGTATGAGATAAGATGGGATACTATTATGCCATTTATTGCCTTTAAGAAAAGCGGATGTGTACATATTGCATAAGGAGTTAAGGTTTAGAATGCAGGAGTAATTAAAAGTAAATCGATTTCTTAAATAAATGTGATATATGCATTGTCCAACTAACAATATGAATTAACACTTATATGCTGCTCGTGCATGTCTAGAATTAGTCGGCTTTGATAAATATAGTCTTCTAAAGTTTATTTGGCAAGGAATTTAAAATAAGATGTTTTATTTTATTTACTTTTTAAGTTTAGATATAATTTCAGTAGTCATTGTACTTTTTGTAAATTAAAGTTTTCATTCATTAATTCCCTAATATTTTTGTGTATTCTCATTGGAGGTTGTTAAACAAGAGGTTGTTAAAAAAATTACTGAACTTCCAGGGGAATATAAATGTGTTTGTATAAATTGTGGATATTGACTGAATCAACAGTGTTGTGGCACACAAAATAATTCAAGCTTATCGCGACTCTCAACAGTGTGCATGACGCTACGATACATCGTCTTCATTTTATTTGGTGTATTTTTATTGAACTATATTGATGTTTAACTTCCAGATTATCCGCGAATTGTTTAAGTTAATAAATGTTAAGTGAACCTTAAGACAATAAATTCGTGGGATTATTAAGAATACTAAAATAATCTTAAATAAACGCGAACAATTTTTACAGAAATGGATAAGTATACAATTAAACAAAAATTTATTAAAAGATTAAAAGCATTTCTTCATTCATCACTTTTTAGTGTGTGTAGGACAAGTCTAGGACTATAGGCATGTTCTAAGTTTCATTATTTACCTGATCGAATATTACATAGCTGGACTACATAATCTTAAATCCTAGTTATTCATATCTTTGAAGTCAAAATACGTATCTTTTTATTACGCAATATATCCAGATTCGACCTGATTGATGTTTTAACGTAACCATCTCTATGAGACTGGCATATAAATAAGATTAAAATCAGTCCCTTGATATGCGTATCTATATAAAAGGTCTGTCTTCCGTTCTTATGTGTTCAAAAATTTATTACTTGAAGAAAAGATTATTTGCATCATAAAACTATCCTGTTAAAATAAATTGTTAAAAGAAATAGGTAATCTTAAACGAAGTTATAATATTGAATTCAGAAAAAGCACAATTCTATTTCATAGGTTTAACTCAACAACAAAGATTACAACAGCTATAAATCGATGTTTTATAGTTGCTTCTATATTTCGCATTAGCACGTGCATCAAACACAAAACTTCTGAACTAAAATTGGACGCCCAAATAAGTTCGATTGTGCAAACAGAATCAAACTAAACGGCGTCAGAGGCGAGTCGGTTGCACGAGTTTATGTGACTGCATAAAATCTGGAGCTTACATAACTTAGTCGGGGACAGTTTACGGGCGGCCGGCCGGTTTTATCCGGTTCTATCCGGCGACATGCGGCTCGCAGCGGTTGGCACCTCGTAAAGGCGGTTACGGCGATTTAACACAATGTTATGTGCGACCTTGTGTCCTGGCGATCGGTTGTTTGTGATTTGCAGCCTGTTTTGCGATCAGCGGGATGCCTGTCTGGCGTTTTTGTTGGTTTTGTGCATGTGTGTACGCGGGGTCAAAGGGCGTTATGAGTTTTATGAAAGTGCCCCCTAAGAGCTGCTAGATCGATTCATTTATTTAAAAATTCTTTATCTTGGATAGGGATAGACAGCAAAGACGCTCACTTATCAATATATGTCTATATTCTTATGCTTTTGCTTCATTTACCGGCAAGATTTTAACGCATCATTACAACAATGACGTATGGTATTAATTAATTACACATATTTTTAATGCGGGATAAATTAAACTCTGTCTTGTAACTATAAAAATACCTTATTTCATTCGAATAATTGCAATATGCGCAGATAAAGAAAATAGTGAAATCTCCACACTCGAGGAATGTCGACGGAAATTTTTCATCAAATCACAAAGTTCGAATGCAATATATCAGCGTTGCAACTGTAACGAGGCAAACATGTTTACCCTTTGTGAGTCGACAATCTGTAGACGTGCTATACGAATAAGGGCCCTTGTGCATTGCGCGACGCAACGCACTGTCGTGTGAAACGCGCTCAAAGCGTTCGCCGGTCTTATTAAATGGTTGGAGGTCATGATGTACACTGCTTATAATAAGCTGTGTGTACGTAATGAGCTGAAGTTCCTAATGTAGGTAGAGATATTTAAAAATGAACCGTAGAAAATGGTACTGGTATGAGGTAATTACGACAGAGAAACAGCTAAATTTTGCGGTTACAGCATAATTATAACAGCTGTTTTCAATGCTGGTTCATACACGTTACTCGTAGATAACTAACAAAATATCACGCAGTGTTTTCTTACACTATGTTTCGTAGAATCAATACATATTATCACAGCATAATTTTAAATACACATTCTCATATATGGCAAACAAACAACGTATGATCGTGTTTCCTTAACATTTATCATCATAATAAAGCAATAAACATCAAGCTCGATCGCAAATAGAATCATTAATTTGAATAGCATGAAAGAAAACAATAACATTATAGTCCCCTCATCAGGGATCATTTGTCCCAACTTTATCGACGCACAAGGAATTACACGCTCGGCTTTTTCAGCAATGTAAAAGGGTCCTAAGTCGACATTTTCTTGATCCGGTCCGCTGCGTTCAAAAGTTAACCCTCTCGGCTCTATTGCTGACTTATTCAACTCGTGTATTATGTGCAGGAAACTGCTACTTGCGAAATATTCAATAATTTATTGTTGGTACAATTGACTACGTTTCGGGAGGGACATAGATTTGTAGGGTTGGTAAATCCGCTTGGTAATAAAATGTGGATAGAGTGGTATACAAATAGATTATTGTCATTATTTAAATGTATGATACTTATATGTTGTATTTTTTGTATAGGCGTGGAAGACGTTGTTACACGTCTATCAAATTTATCCTAATTGAAGTGAGTTAAGAAAGTTAAGAGAGTTTACTTCACGCACGAAAATCTTGTCAGATAATTAGCATAATGTATTCCCAGTAAAATCCAATTTTATGGAATTTGAAGTTTACAAATATTTGTTTAAATAAATCAATTAGGTTTATAATATATATATTGTATTATTAAATGTAATTTGACAAGCTGTTTAAAAAATCTTATGATAGGAATCACTTCATGTAAAGTTTTGAAATGTTTTATATACTATATTTAAGTTCTTTTCTGATGATAAGCTGATGATATGTTTTTTCTCATTATTTTACAAAATAAATACCGGTTTATTGAGAAGATTCTGATATGTCATAAGAGTAGTCTTTAGTTTGAACGCTTGCTATGTTATTAGAAATATACAATTATACAAAGAGGCTTCTTTTTTCAAACCATGATGAAGAAAGGAACTTGTATACGATTGCCTTCAGGTAGCGTATTTATTCGTACCTTGTTATAAGCGTTCTTTAAAAATGTATTTCATCCGACGTACAACATTAAAAAACATATTTTTAAAAGGTAACCCTGTTATCAATTTTCCTATTATCAGGAATCTTCTATAAAAGTTCACTTTAATACAGTCGAGACGCGCTGTAACTCGACAATGTTGAAACTTAAATAACATAATATTTCTATAAAATAGACATCTATTTTTATACGCATAGAACTAGCATACTAGAAATTCTTTGTGAGGGGGACGTTTAAGGTGCACAAGCTAATGATTTAAGACTGGCTGCCCATTGAAGATTTTAAATTATAATATGTTACTAGCTTTCTGCCCGCGTCTTCAAACAAAAACCCGTATAGTTCCCGTTCCCGTGGGATTTCCGGGATAAAACCTATCCTATGTGTTCATATAAGTTACCCTCTAGTATTTGCGTGAAAGAGTAACAAACAAACATACATACATATCTAACACACACATAATATATTCATCCTCACAAACTTTCGCATTTATAATATTAGTATTAGATAGGATAGAATAGGTAGTCGCTGCTGATATTTATTTCTAAAAGCTGGAATAATTTTAAACAGTATACCACGTTGCGTATTGTCTTAGTTGTAATAAATAAATAATTTACTAAGACAAAAAAATCCAATTGCAACGTTTTTCTTCTTTATATCCATTAAAGAGAAACTTTAGTGCCATTGTAGAGAAATAAATATCGTGACTTTGTGAAAGATGATAGCTAACGAGCCCTATAATATGTCTTTTACTACTTTACGTATGCTTTATCATATCCAGTATCCTGGCTAGACAGATTTTATTATTATATTCGTATATTGTCATTTGTACTGTCCTATTCTTATTATATATTATAACTGAAATAAATATGGGGCATTGACCTTTACATTGCTTCGTTTGTACACGTGTATCTTTTAAGAAAAGCCTACAAATCGTTTAAATGTACTTTTTTAATAGGTGTTATTCGAATTAAATATATATCTTCCTTTATTGTAACTACAATCAGAATATATACGTAACATATTTTGTACGTTGGAAATGTTCAAATACCACAACAGATAACTATTCCTATTTAGTGCTTTCAAAAATGTAATTTACATAAATTTAGTCATTTCGTACAATTAAATTTTTAAACTTCTACAGCTGTAGTCGCAGCGCGCAAACACGCTGCTTATACCTAATTTACAAGACAATTTATCACGCAGTTATTAAATAATTCAACGCAGCGTTCAACGAAACTATCAACATATCCATCGTGCGTGTTCATTTGGCCGACAACATATATTTACTGAACTCGGCCGGAGCATTAATCTACGGAGCAACAATTAATTCGCCTAACCCTGTCGCCGCCACGTGCGTCACGGAGGTAATTTATACGTCGAAGACAACGGTGGGATTAGTGTGCCTGTCATGGGACAGTGTTGAGCGTTAAAAACTGTGGTTTACAATTGTTTGAGGGCGTAGGTATGTGATGGGGGGGTTTTCAAGGCAATAGAAGAAATAAAGTTGGGTATTTAATTTGTATTTGAATTGAGAAGTAAGAAAATTTATTTCTCGACCATTGACATGTAATCATAACGTAAAATAACACTCAATTTAACTTATAGAGCATTAATAATTCAGTCAATGAGGATGTTTACATTGACAAGTTCCTTCCAAAAAATACACTTGAAAGAAAGAAAGAAAGAAAGAAAGAAAGAAAATACATTTATTTTAATGTCTTGCCACACAGGAAAAAAACAGAGAATAGTAAGATACAATAAAGTTTGGATGCGAAGAAGACAGAAAATTATATTCAATACTGATTTAAACCTAAACACATAGGGTCTGTGCAGCATCAAACATTAAAAAAGGAAACCACTCGGTGATATTCTGTGATGCAGAGGCATCGCAGCACCGGTTTTCAGTGGGCCCTCCTCGACAGTCAAAGGCACAGTGTAAATTTTTTACATAATATATTTATATAGTTTGGAGAAAGCAAAAGGTATACATAAATAATTAATATATTTAAAAAAAGAAAACATATTACATAAATATACAATATATATAATTACATTATAATTTGTATGTTATAGAATTATAGTAACTTTACTACATATATTATGTTGACTAGGTTGTAAGGAGATCAAACAATGCGAAACATTTAGTTACCATGCAACTAAAGCTGGCCTACCTGCCTTATGATTAGATAATTTTTATATTTATTTTTAAAATTAGTCACAGATTGAATGTTGCGATAAGGAGGAGGCAGGTTGTTCCAACATTTAGTTGCATTGTACTTAAAACTTTTAAGTAACTAACACTAACTAACTAACACTTCAAAATTACACAAAGTACACTTTGAGCATGTTTATTTTTAAGCTATAACACAGTAGGTATAACATGAAACAATCAATAATTGTATGGTCCGTGGAAGACAATGTGTGGGATTAGGGGTATGGGGCCGGTTGATAAGGCCCCCGGGGCTTAGCGGTTGTGTGCGCTCAGCATTGTGCATTTGAGGGTTAAATTTTTAGCAATTATATGCACGCTTTGGAGAAAAGTCGTAAAATACAACTAGTGATAGAGCTCTTAGTTATTTTCGAGTGTGTGCCAAAGTACCTAGTTCTGCGAATATTTGTTAAATATGAAATATTTCTTGGTTAAAATCAGAGTTTCTATGCAATAGTAGCTGATAAATGATGATCAATAAAATAGTATCGTCATACTTATATAAAAAAGAAAATGATTTTATATTTTTTTATTCAGTATTCATTAAAGATGATCATATTAATTGGCATCAATCCTAATACAGTAATTTAATAAGCGATTAATATTCAGACCTCCGATACCATAAAGGAAAGCAAAATTAAATGTCCATTCCACAATCAAATAAATGGCAAAGAAAATAAAATCATCAAGCCTCAGCCGAAAGTAAATTCAAACGCGCAATTTTAATTTATTAAATTCAATTATAGGGACGTTTTCGCCGGAGCAAAACGAATTTATCCCAACAATATATCAATTATATCTTAATTTGGAAAGCCATTCAGAATGATATTTCAGAGAATTTCGCGACAACCTATAATAATAGTCGGAGATTTTTAAAGATTTTACATTAATTATGTTGTAATTGAAATGACGTTCACTCGCAGCTGGATGAGCCAATATTCGTAAGGAATTTTGTGTCTCAGATAATTGCCTCTTCTGATATTTTGATGTAGCAATGACCGGTATGATGCAACAATTTGTGTCTCCATGTTATACATATTATGTATTGATACAAATTGCAATTCATATTTCCTCTAGGAAAGTTTAAATTTTACGAGGTTTCAATAAATGTCACACATGCGCCTCGTAATATGCATTAAGCAATAAACGGTATGAAATTTCTTGTACTAGAGCATAAAAGTTCCACTCAAAATATTTATTATTAACACCACTAACCGGCTACGTCGTAAATTCAAGAGCGCGAAACTGTAGCAATGTGCAAACTGACATTTTTATTCGATAAATGCAAGTCGATAAAAATGTGGCCGCATACACCGCGCTGTTCCCTCTTCATAGCGAATAAATAATGCCCACCTCGCCAGCAATGTACGCGGAAATTCGTAGAAGTTCTCGTGTGGTCATAACTAGTTTTAAAAAAGCATATCGAGCTAAATTCGACAGGCTATGGTCACGTGCACCGCGTTCTAGATAAACATCTAGTCAGCTTTCGAATAAATTGAGCACCTACTGTGCTGTGATATCGCTTTTTGAATGTGTTTAGTGTTGAAGTGTACATTTGTGTTGGTTGTTTAAGGACTCTATATTTAATTCATAGGCTTTTAATTACGGCTAACGGACTTCCAATAAGAAAGCTTAGCAACAGACGGAGTGAGCTTTCTTTTCATGTATGTATGTATCATGTTCTGAATGTAATTTATAGATTGTTTATTTTTATTTTTTCTCTTCACTATGACATAGTCTATCAACCTATAACAACACAACATTTCTTATAAATTAAATGTTAAAAAGTATTAAAAATGTAGGCACATTACAAAATATTATCAGGTCTCTGTCACATAACTCTTCAGGGATATCTCTCGCGCAGGACGTAAGCAAATAATTGAATGCTAAAAGTGGACGGTGGCAACTGGCAGGCTAAATTTTATTTCCCAGCAGAACCTGGTAATTGTTTTACCAGTTTTGCACAGCATGCTGTACGCGCTGAGAATTTTATGAGCTGTCAAATTTACAAATACATTTTATTACGGTTGGCGGTCTGTAAATGGAATTGAAACGTCACAATGCTTTTGTAGTTTTTAGCTAGAGTGAAATATGGTTAAATGGGTGTCGGTGCGGCGTTTAGTTGCGTTTTATTTGAGTTCGCGAGTGGTAATGGCCGAGTTATTGGTTTAATGATTTATTGAAAGCGGATGATTGATTTGTATACAAATGCCTGCTAAAATGTAGTTCAAGGTATGAGGCACTATAACGAAGAGAATGAATTCGCAAAATATTAAATTGTTTTATAGTGATGCAGTGAATTATGTGCTACGTCATTATTAATACGAACAAAACACAAAAAGTGGTTGAAAATACAGTGTTTAAATTCGTAAATTCCAATGGTACTTAAATAAGTCTAAAAACATGGTAAAGGAGTTAGAATCGCGAATGAGGCTTCACTTGGAGTGACGGCTTCAGGGGAATCGAGTTAGTGTATTCTAGAGTCCAGTACGGTAAAACTTCGTGTAGGAATTTTATACTGTATTTTGTGGGGCAGTGGTTTGTGTTATATGAATAAACAAGTGTTAAATCAGCCGTGGCAAATCAGTACTAAAACTATGTCTAATGTTTTGTTCAGTACTTCTGCCGTTTTTTTCTATTTAGGTATAGGATAAAGTTCAATTTAATTTTTTTTATTCACAATTTTAATCTTCTTGAGCTGCGTTGAGCATTTTTTTAATTGATGAAAATATTTTTGGTAGAGTTCGCGTCATAGAGATACAGATATGCAATTTTAAATTTTAACCTTAAAATTTTAAACGATAAGTTTTCATTTCTATCGACAGTCCCAAATAGCAGCTTCATATTATTATTTGTTATTTCAATAACAGAAAACATAGCAATAGCTTTTTTAACTTTCTTTAACAGTGGCATTACTTACAGCTATAAGAATAACTTAACCACAGAATACATAATAGTAGCTAAACGCTACAGAACGGACACTCTCCGCCTCCCGCCAAAATTAAACACTTACCTCACCCCGCACGATCAGGCTATAAATGGTCCACATTTTTCTACAAGGACGATACGCAACGAAGATTGACAACATTAATCAAATTGACTTAAAGTAATTTTATTATTTTGGATTTGTGATTATCGTTTTTCGTAGAAAATGGTTAGATATTGTGCTGTTTACGGATGTAGACGCTAGTCACAAATGTGCCAACCATAAAGCGTTAACACACACATTTGCAGTCTCTACAGTGTGACTGTCAAAACGATAATTTTGTATTGAGTGTCCGGGGTGTGACTTAACATTATTTTCTATAGATAAAGAGCATATTAATCCTGTACTCAATTAATCGGCCAATATAATCCGAGATGTAGTCATCCAATACCAACAGAGTGTTCCTACACTCCGGAATGTCTCTGAATAGTCAGCGTGCTTGCGCGTGCATTCTTGTATATCTATACTTGAGACAACATTTGTTTAGCCGCCTGGTGTTAGCAACTGCGATTGTCATTTTGGTACCACATTATTTGTGTTGAAGTCTTGGGTTGAAGTCTTTAGTTCGAATGATACAAAGACTAAATATTTTATAACATTTAGGGCCGATTTTTCAATCCGTGGATAAAACTTATTAGTCGAATAATATATCAAACAACCATTTCAAACATGTATCCTGTTGCCTGACTTTTGACATTTTACGAGGTGATCGTGTAATACTTAATTGGACGGATAAGTTTTAACCAAACTCCAAAGATAGAAACATTGCCTCTTAGTTAATAATATTAAAACCGATACATAGAGTTTACATAGAGTTACATTTTATAACAATTGTGAATGCTGATTGAATAGGTACTGAAATATATTGATTGGTTTTGGATAAATATTTGTTTTAAAACTTGCTGCAATTCCTCCCCGATTAATTTAATTGGACTTGAAATGAAGCACTATTTTTTTAAATAATCACTAAGCTTTTAAATAATAATTTAAAAAAAGATCCTACAATGATGTATCTAATTGGTTAAAAGTTTTGAGGTTAACATACGTAAATACGCAATACGATCGAAGTGAGAACCTTCTCTTTACAAACAATTCGAAAATCGTAAAGATTTATACTGCCGCTAGATGGCGCTGAAATAAAACGTCCGCGTTCCAAAAGCGCGCTCTCCGTGTGAGCGTAATCACAACACGCAAATAAAATTTAAACGGAGTTTGTATAAGATAATAATTGCCCTTCAAGGCTTCGTCGAACTTTCCAGACTTTTCATGTCTAGTTAAATTTTAAAGTTCTAACAAGGTGGTGATGTTTACTCTTAACTTTCACAATTGATTCGAATATAATTTAGGTACCAGAGGGTTTCTTTCGTGCGAATCCGACAATAACTTGTCTGAGTTAATCAAGATAAGATAGGCTTTGTTTATCAGTACGTAGGCTTTGGGAAATGAAAGGGCAATTGTGAAGAAAACGTTGGAATTGAACCCTTTACCGTGTAGTATATTAGGTCATGATTGCGTACTTATACTGTACTAATTATGATGGTGACCTGTAGGTAAAGTGAAATTGTTTCAGGTTATTGTTAGTAGAATAGAGAGTGTATAAATATCTATTTCAAGCATCCTTTGACACATTCGAGAGGCTCTGGAACCGTAACTCTTTAAAAGAGTCTAATAACAACGCTTCCGCCATAACTGTAGAAGACACAAAACAGGAAAGACCTACAAAGTGATACAAATTTCATGTTTTTATTTCATAAACAAATTTACACAGCTTTAGAACTTAACACGGCTGCGATTTGTAAAGCTAATTAGGGTTCTGCGGTGAAATACGGTGCGTATTTTTCTCTCCTTGATAAATCGCTGCGCCAAGCACATTACAGAGGATTCGATTGCATATTGATTTTGCTAAGAATTAGGTAAATTGTATTAAATGGATTAAACACAAAGTGATAAGGTTTTATAGGTTTTTCTTGTATTAAATGTATAGGTACGGATAGAGAACTCTTTCTCTAGAAAGTTTGTTTTTTTTATGAGGAGAGATCACGAATTAATAAACGAGTAATATTTCTGCAGATAAGTAATTTCCAATTAACACATACAGCTCCTAGAACCACTTAGAATATGAATTTATTAACACACAATAATGCTTAACATACATAGAATTGAAATCAAAATGAGGTTAATTGAATATATTACAATGGAAATTGATTAGCGGCTAATAAAGCTCAGAAATATATATTCTCAGCGGCAATTAAACAAACTGGAAAGTTGTAGTTGTCAGTAACGTGATCGGGATTGCAGAAGTTTGGCGTTCACTGCAAGTTCCAACTATTAACAAGCGAAGAATACGAGTGAGCTTTCTTTGTAGACTTCGAGTAGGATTATCTTTATACTGACGTAACTTTTAGCCAATTATAATTTAAGTTCAAATTATTGTAACTAGTAATAGTATTTTAGTTTAAAATTATAAAAGTGTAGTACAAAATTAAGCTAAGCTTATATTTTGTAGAATAGGCATGTGACAAACATAATTCAATTATAAAAATACGATGCATTCGACTTGTGTTTCAGCAAAACACCGCGACACTAGAAACTAGAGAAACATAATATCAATTAAAGAATAAATTACGTTATTAAAACAGATTATAGTCACAAAACATTCCTATTACCTTAACGTACTAAGGTACAAAGGGATGATGATCATATTGCTCTAAGACCTAGCGCGCAAGAGCAACTTAGTTGCCCGGCAACTATTTTGTCTCTGTCGCTGTCTCCTCGCAAAGTTTTGAACGATGCGCACACGAAAGCGACAGCAACGCAACTTTTTCTTTAAAATTTTCTGCATTTATCAACATGGATTTCGAAGAAACGGTTGTGGTCTGTGCTCTTGTCCCGCATAGTTCCCATTCCCGTGGGATTTCCGGGATAAAACCTATCCTATGTGTTAATCCAAGTTACCCACTATATGTGTGCTAAATTTCATTGTACCTAATCGGTTCAGTAGTTTATGCGTGAAAACTGAAAACCATACATACATTTCCTCTTTATAATATTAGTATAGATATGTAATCGTAATTGAAAAAAGCTAAGTAAATGTGCAGTTCCAACAAAACGAAATAACATATTTTTCTATGGCGTCGTTACTAGATTACGTTGCTGAATTTTGTTGAACTGTCAATGTTGCCTATTAAAATGGCTCTACTATAGACAGAAAAACTACTAATAATAAAAATAACTTCATTAAAAACAATATTATTAATTATTATTAATTTATTAAATAGGTTTGAAGTCGGTGCCAAGCACTAAGCACTTAGTATTAAGCCCGTGCACCGACATCAAACCTTTTTAGTAAATAACACATCTAAATAATATGTAGTAATTAATAATATCAAATCTTTTTTATTTTTTACTTTTCCGTTTTTGAAGTCGGTTGTTTTTAACGAAGTTATTTTTATTTAATACTTTTTAGTGTATTTTTCAACACGAATCAAACGAGCCCAAACTCGATAAAGTTGAGTCAATATATAACTAGAAGATTCTAAGTTAATATGGCCACCTTCCGATTCCATCATCAAATCAGCTCTATGTCATAATAATGTTTCATCGCTATCCAATTTACATACGTATACAAAATTTCAGCTCAATCGGTTACCTGGAAATGAATCAAAGTTACTTGCTACATTTCAATTAAGTCATCGAGATCAGACTACTGGGCAAAAACTACTGGGCTTATCCGAATAAAATTTATGGGACCAATTCCACACCATTCCGCATCAAACAAAAAAAGAATCACGTAAACCGGTTCAGAAACCTCGGAGTAATCGGTGTACATACATAAAAAAAATATACCAGCCGAATTGATAACCTCCTCCTTTTTTTTGAAGTCGGTTAAAAACTACTGTGTACGAGAATAAATACGTTGACATAAATACGTACTATCGCTACGCCGGTTACGCGGCAACTGGCCGGCGGCCGCCGACCGGCAACGTTTTTGTCGCCGTGCGCGCACTTGCATTGAAACCAATAGATAGGGCGACAGTTGCGTCGCGGGCTTGTCTCCGAACCCGCGGACAAAAAAGTCTCCCGGGAGTTGCGTCGCTACGTGCGCGCACTTTCATACTAGCCCATAGGTGGGAGAGACAAAATAGTTGCGGAGACAAAATAGTTGCGGAGACAAAGTTGCTCGTGCGCGCTAGCTCTAACAAATCAATCTTTAAAATACATCTGTCTCTAGGAGAACATAGAACCTGTAACATTGATATTACATCATGTACCGCATTACAATTATTTTAACAGAAAAATGTTCGTAAACTCACTAATGGATGAACTTTGATATGTCCCGGTCATTAGACCTTGTCGACAACAGATGTCACTATAGAATATAACAAGGGTGTGTTTTAACTATTTTGATGGAATGAAATAATGGTGTCTTGTCTTTATTTGGTAAATTATTGTGCGAAGTGTCGATGCATCGCTACGTCCCGCCCGTGCTTTCTTTGATTTTTCAAGCCTGGTTTTAGTGTCACGCTGACCGTCGGCGCTGACAGCCGAAACGTATGAACTCCTGTGAAGCATACCTTCTACCTACGCATTATTCTAAAACGCTTCATAGATGTTCGTACACTTCGGCGACATCGACGGTCAGCGTAAATACAGTTCCTAAAAACAATGGAGGTTTCGTTTTACGAACTTTGTTTTTTTATTAAAATTGTTGTATATAAAATTATTTACGTTTTCAGGTAGCTTAGAGAAAATTCACAAATATTTTAAAATGACAAGTGTTACTAATTTATTTGGTAAAATTCATAATAATAAACGTATTAATTAAATTCATGAGGAAATGCATATTAGAAGATTTCAGTACAATCATCATAATAATATGTATGCATAAAGTAATAAATAATCCAGTATTAGTCAGTCGGTTTTAATGGCGCTGCCTTCAGATACAAATAACAATGTGGTTACAAGTAAATTTAGCCTTTATTGTAATATTTCATTCAATAAATAGCGCAGCAACTTGAAATCTATTGACACGCGTTTCGGTTCATATTCTAATGTCTTTGGTTGTACAATTTATTTATTCGCTGTAATTTGTAACGAGAGTGCGTGACTACATACAATTTTAGCGTCCTGTCATTTGATATTGACTCTTATCTCCGAGGTGGAAGATCTGATTCACCTTGCCGCCGTCTCACCTGATCGATGTCTCCGAGATAGTTCGTGACAGTACTTAAAAGCTTATGATGCGTTGTTATATGAGAGGTCTTTCATTGGACAAACGGAGGGCGCTTTTTCTCATACTGTATTATTTTTTAGTGCGTTGAGTCATTTTTATTATCATTATCTTTTATAGACGAGTCGGCAATTGCGGCTTAAATCTGGGCTAGAAAAATGATGCTGGATTAGACAGTTTACGAGTGATTGAGCGTATGTATATTGTATAATGGCAGATAAGCGCTTAATAAAAATATTCTAGGTTCGAGCGGCCCCGTCATTAAAGCGGCTCGACGGAACACAGTGGGTTTTTAGTCGGTAAGAATCCTACATAACCCACGGCTCCTTCCCCGAGGGCCGTGGGCATCTATGCAAGATTTCCACCCTTAAAAATAAAAGATTCGAGACTAGTTAATTGTGCCAAAAATACAATTATATAAAATCTAGGCTTTAATTTCGAAAAATTCAACTCTTTGTTCGATTTTTAACAATTTCCAACCAAAAAAAGTAAAACTTCATTATGAACAATTTGCGACGTCATTGAAAGAACTGAATGTCGGCAATAAGGCACGTTCCGGATAATAACATAAATTGTTCTGACCTTTAAACATTATAATTAACATGACTGGAAGTTAATGAGCTAATTTTTGGACATAGTCGAGTCAGGTAATACTTTGAAACATTCCTACGTCTGGCTATCATTATGATTGGAATTATAGTTCTTTTATAAGTCTTAGGTCTAACCTAACCTATAATAAGGTTAGGTTAGTACACATGAACCATTAAGAAAATCTCTACAATTTAATTTGGAAATCGCAAGATAATCCACTTCTAGGGAAGCGCGTACCATCTTAGACCATATCTCAGCTTAACATCAGGCAAGATTGTGGTCAAGCTCTTCCCTATCGACAATAAAAAAAAAAAATAATAATCCTACGTACACTTGCTATTATGAGAATATAGAAAGTACATAGAAATAATATGTATTTTAATAATAAATGTAAACATATTCTTAAATATAAGAAAATATTAAATAATAATTTTAATTATAGCGTAAACTATTAACTACTAACAATTAAAGTAAGGTCACAATGTACTTAACAAATTCCGATAAATAGAAACCATTATATCAGCGGGTTCACTGTTCAAAATGCCAAAAATGCGGATCAATTAAATGAAAGAGAATGCCGTATAATATAATCCCACCAAAAACATTTTCATGTAAAATGTTGCCAAGACG
>CAJQZM010010902.1:0-11597 GCA_907164665.1 Colias nastes | reverse complement strand
ATCTAAAAACAATAATCAATAAACGCATTTCAAATTAAATTAACTATGGCCTCCGGAAATTGTCTTCAAGTAAATTGAAAAGGCTTGAAGCTCGAAGAAACGTTAGAGGATATTATTCATAACCAAATTAGGTACGTTTATTGACTGTTAATACGAACAGTTCATAAAATTAGGTGATGAATGTTTCTAGAATCATCATCAAAAAGGAAAATAATATAATCAATACCTAATTGTAGCATGTAATATTATTTAGTCTCATATAAAATAAAAAGAAACATCAAATTAAAGCTTGTATTACTAACAAATGGAGCTTCAAACAAAAATCCCATTTAGAACATCCCGCCTGACTCATACGTGTGTCACATTTAGGGCACTGATATTATTCTAGTACTAAGCGTAGTGGTAATTCAAGAAATTTGTATTACATTGCTTATTCATATCATAGTGTAATATAAATTGATACTATTTAACAAGCAATGAAATGCAAAATCGTAAACCTATCACTATTTTACGATTTCGGCCTACTCATTCGTTGATTTATTTTTAGGTTCAATATCTTTAGTCATTTTGTGACTTATTTTTCTATGTATAAATTATTGTAACGCAATCAATTTTATAAAGAGACAAATACCTTAAATAATGATAGTATTATTTAAGATTGAGCTGATAAAATTTTAATCCCTACAGTTCTTCTGATTTATCTCATAAACTGTGTAATAAAATGTCTACTTTTGTTTAAATTAACTCCGTTATACTTAAATTGATGTTAAAATAAAATCATCGCCTACGCATGCTGTGAATTATTAGTAGATTGTAATCGTCACTAATTATACGCTTTGGATGTAATAAAATTTAATGAAATGGATAAATTTTTTCTTCACATCCTTTAAGATGGGATAACGAGATATAATATCAATTTTCTACTTCGTTCCATTTCCTTTATGGAATTGTGTTTTGTTAAATACATAGTTGTCTTATTATACTTTTAAATAGTTTAATGAATTTAAATCAGCATATTTAAGCTTTGTCGTTTCATTTGCATTATCTCTGGGATACGTTAGTAGTAGAAATACTTATATTTTATTATTTTCAAAATAAAATGAAAATAAATAAACAATATAATATGAATTAATTAATATTCTTATTCTAATTATCATGGACGAACTTTCTTTCAGTTAAAGTAAGTTAAGTATATTAATTATTATAATTTGATAAACTTTCAAAATATAGAGATTGCTAAAAAAACTAGTCAAATTTTTTGCTTCTGTTTTTTGTCTATATATTGTTATTTTATTTAACGTATATACTTTTTATTGCAATTACGATTGTATTGTAATCTTGTTAACGTCTCTAGATGTCAACAGACTATAAAAAAATATAAAGAATAGAATTAGATGTTGTCGCTTTCAAATTGAAAGTACCATTGTGAAACATGAATGACCAATTTATTAAATTTAATTTTTTTTCAATGTTCACCCACCTATAGCCTTTTTTGTCGATATTATGTCGAACCTGTAAACAGTTACTAGGGCTGACTATTACAACTTTTAGAGAATTTATTATTTACGATTGCTAAGTGCACTCACTATTAAAAAAGGACATTGTTTATTTTAAATTAGCGGATTCAAGGATTAGGAAATTATGAATGACAAAGTAGCAACAAGGGAGAATAATTTTTAACGAATTTAAATTTAAATTAAATTATGTAGTTGGGTTTTTTTACACCATTTATCACACCATTGAGAAGATATTAACGATGTTTTTTGATGCATTGTCTTCGCTAGGATTTGGAATACCTACTGAAGAAAAAAATAAGTTAAGCTAGTAAGGATATGTGACACTATATAAGGCTTAAAATAACACTATAGAAATAATAAAATGTTGTGGCAACCCTATGCTTTATAGCGGTCATATCTTTGCAACTACGTAGGTATTGTGGGCTATTAGGTGCATGTTGGTGAAAGTAATCGATATTTTCATGATTCAGTGATCCACTTAGATCATTTATAATTGAAGACCTAAAAACCTGAATGTAGAATTTTAATTGATTCTAAAAAATAGTTTCTTTTTGCATTTTACATTTATGTATTTATTCCTTAATTGTACCAAAGGTTGTCTGGAAGAAATCGCTTGAAGCGTTAAGACCGCGAATTGTACTTAGTTCAAGCTATAGTCACAGTATTACAATATATAGATATTGTAATACTGTGCTATAGTATAATAAAGTATAAATAAATAAATACATTATCCCAAAAACAGTAGTAAGTAATGTAATTTTTTAACAAATTACTCGAGTACAACGGGATGTTTTCAGTGCTGTGTTTAATTAATGTAAAAACTTAGTTTTAAATTGAGGGAGATAAGGATGAAATTCAATACCACTTTTTATTACAATAACCTTATAATATATGCCACTTTTTTAAGCAAGAACATCAGCGCCATTACCACAGATCGTATCAAATCTTTTAAGATAACCATCTCACCGCAGAGCCATTGAAATCCTGAAATTTCTCACTCGACGTTAAACCAATGTCAATATCAGGGTGTCTTTGTACAAACAACTTCTTGTTTAACATTATAATCTTTATTTATGGATAAATGGGGAGAGATGAATTGACGGATGACAGAAGATACCATCTATTTGCTGGTTATACCCAAAAAATCACACGAATTTAAACCTTATGTTAAGTTTATAAGGGTACACAAGATATGGGTGGGTAAAATATAAAACTTTGTGTATTTCACGGTGACGGGTTACCCTTTCTGATGAATAAAATGTGTGATATACAGTAGGCATAAAATGCTAAAGTGCGAGGCAAAAATAAAATCAAAGCTGTTCACTTTGCGTTACGTTTTTAGCATATTTTTTTTCTCTTTTTATGTATTTATCTTATATGGATAAGTAAATAAAAATCTCCAGAGTTTAAATATGTATTAGCATTAGAATTAATCTACAATTCTAACATTTTCTTAATTTGATTGAATCTGTAATCTAATAACAAGTGACCTTAATTGAAAGAAATAAAAAGATGACTAATTCGAAATACCGGGTACTATTTAATTAAATTAATTGCAAAGGTTCTAGTCCTACAAATAAAACAAATTTAATTACTTAGTATAAAATATGGAATACATATTCAAATACATACCTATTCATCTCCACCCTGTAGTAGTTATAAGTTATAACATATATATAACAGTCGACAGTCGTTTCAAAAATAAAAATTTATGTTACCTACCTACCTCACAGTATTTTTTTAAGTATTTCTACACTTTAGTTAAAGAAGATCAAAGTTCAACAGTTAATATTTGTAACAAAAATAACAAATTGCATTTAATGCGTTTTATCATAAAACGTAATAGGTATGTTGGCATTGTTAAAAATACATTGTGTTTATTTTATATTAAAAAGAAATTGTCGTATTTCAAAAATAAGTTTTAAAAACTATGAACACTGGTTCAGATAAAAATCGTATACGGGACATTTTACGACCGTCAAA
Organism: Colias nastes; assembly: GCA_907164665.1. NCBI lineage: Eukaryota > Metazoa > Arthropoda > Insecta > Lepidoptera > Pieridae > Colias > Colias nastes. Next base: position 8,097 of record CAJQZM010010902.1, on the reverse strand, counting down.
AAACGCCTTCTAAAGATTTAAAAACGTGATTATTATACGATGAAAAGGGAAGTCGGTTCCCAAGGACATAATTCTGTATTATATCTTTTAGACCTCACCATACGAGGGTTGAAATCACGTAGACTCCTTCGTGGGGACACATTTAAATTTTAACTCTATTCAATACGTTTATAAGGTTCAAAATATTAAAGCAATAATTTATTTGTTTACGCTGGCAATTCTTCCTTCTTGGAATAAAATAAATCCTAGGATTATTTGTTTTAAAAACAAGATTGATGATTGCGAGGTGTGAAGTTTTCCCGCCATCATTTAGATCTGTCAACATGTGACAACTTGTGACAAGTACCACAGATAACAACAAATGATTTATTTGTTTCACAGATACAAAAAGTGATGAATTAATCAAGAGCATTCTTTATATTTTTAACCAAATTTATAAAATTCTTAGAAATATGTTATGTTAAAATCCTTAGATTAGACTCATAGACGTATCATAAGACGTTTTTATTAGATAAAAAACAATGCATATACAAGTCTACCAACATTTCAAATGTTTTGTTGAACCTCCACAGGTTGAACCTATGACGGAATTTATGAAATAAATAATAATAAACCTAACGTTTTTGCTTTCTACATTTTGTCACCATCATCAGTAATAAAGCCGAATAAAGCCATATTTTAACCAAATCAAGTTATAAGTTCAATCATATTATCCGATTTTGGTTATCAATATGAAAGAATATCGAACGATAAGTTTTTTTTTAAGAAAACAGGTAGTGTCAGAAATGTATTGAAGCGATTAGTATCGCCCCCGGGTCCCAATAATTTGGAGTCCCGTTGAAAAATATTTAAATAAAAAGTATCATTTTTAATATTTGCAATTAAATACAATCTATTGGTGTGGCGCTGCACTGGTAGCACAGTGGATCAACACAATAATAAACCGTGAAAAAGAAACTATTTTTACTTAACACAGTGTATCTCATCAATAATTTATTCACATATTTTAAATTAATGTACATTTTTGGTATAATAAAGTAAAATATTCAACACATATTTTTATTTATTTTTGATCTCATAAAGATTTTAAAAATATTGTTTTGATACGGAACCCTGAATTGAATTGTTTTATAAAAAGAGAAGTAGCCTTCTCCCGTTTTTATGACATAAGGATGATGTATGGGATGTTTTATTTTTTTTAACTAAGGTTTTTTATAGCCACCCTCTACTGTCTGTTAAAGTTATAATCTGACTTTTTTGTTACCGTTTACAATATTTTTAGTAAGTAAAGCATGTTTAAAAAAATCATATTTTATACAGAACCTTACACTTACCTACGTTCTATTTTTTATATCTAGTTAATCATGGTATATTCATTATTTTTTGCATAACAGCGTTGACATACAACTGCGTAATGTGAATTTAATACTAAGGAATGTTTTATATATTACTTTGTTTAATTAAAACATAATAATATAAGAGAGTAATACCGTTTTTCTAGGAATTTCATGTGCAGGTAACAAATAACAAGCCTTTGCGAAGCCGCGTACTGAATGTTTTCATTTCACAACCTTTTATTAACGCTTCGCTGACCTAATAGAATCAAAGGCCATTCAACATGAAAATTAAGATATATAAGCGGTTGAATATACATTAAAATTTAACAAAGCGTACTTGCATACATTATCATAAATTCCCTTCAATAAATAACCGAATTAAAATACTAAGCATATCGTAATAGAATGAAATATAACCAGCCATAAACATCTATTGTGAGCCATTAAATATTTAACGACTTCAATTTTAAGCAGACCATTAACAATGTCGTAAAATGTTGCCACCCGCTATATTTTTAGTAAGTAGCCTATAGGCAGATGTCTTGTGTCTGTTATATGGCGTAGAGATTGATTGTTCTTCAAATGCGATTTTGTAAATTGTTTTTATTACCGTAAATATATATAAAACGATAAAATACCATTTGTACGTGTGTTGTGATAGCGACTTTATACATTGTGATTCTTCAATATAGAGTTTTTCTGTTATTTCATAGAGACTTTAATATTATTTTACGTTTTTGGAAAAAAAAATTGCTTATACATATATTTTTATTGCCTATGCAGAAATGCATAGAAAAAAAAATTATTCAAAGAAATGCATCCATTCATAATATCCCACCGAACCAAGTTTATTTTTATTTCATTAATTTTTCTCGACTTTTCTAAGAAATTAAGTGACGTTTATTATCCAAAATCAGTAGGGTATTAGTTAAATAAAACAAACACTAATGCATCAATCCTAAACAAACAATTAGGGATTAGGTACCTACAGCTTCAAACATGTGACAAGAATATTATTAAAGGATATGAAGCTACACTCCATAAGTAAAGGATAAATTAGTGTGTGTTATTTTTTTGTATTTGGACAATATTTATGCAAATTAATACAAAAAAATAAAAAACCTTCCATTTTTTAATGTTCTGAAAGGTCAATATTAAGCAATTAAAATATAGTATTTTTCATTTTCTTCTAGTCCTTATCATCGTAAAATCTGAGGTAATAAGAAGTTTTGAAATACAATAATCCATAGGTTATGTATATTAAAAATTAATTAAAAATTAAAATGTAACTCAAAGTCAATATTATCACATGTGGCGTTAACAAATGTTTATATTTAAAATAAATATTGTACAAAACCGCAATTTAGAAGAACGACCTCCAAAGTTGCGATAGCTGTTTGCACTGATATCTCCCACATGTCCGGCCGGCGCCACAAACAGATAAAAACCCTTTATTTCTGTTCTAAATGCTTCGAAAAACATTAAGTTATTATCCGAAGAATGTCACACAAAAACATTTCTGAACGCAGTTGCATAAATGGCGCCTCTTACATTTGGCGCCTACTTTTTCTTTCGAATTATTTTTTAATTGTCACATTTTACTTACAATGTAATTGTACTATTTTAAAAATTAAAATCATGGCTATGTACTTTTTACGCGTTACCATACCTACCACTTAAACTTATTTTTATCTAGCGTAATTATTTTTACTTTTATTATGGTGGAGCAATTTTTATGGATTTGAGCATAACGCATACAATGTGGTATAATTTTATAATCATATTTTTAAACCCAGATCTTAGGCGGTGTCAACTTGGTTTACTGCACTTTTATTATTGCGTTTCGTAACTGGGATATAGGTATATAAAATATAAATATAATTGAATACCAGCGACTAAAAGAAAGAGGACGGCTTTTGCATTGTTATAGATAGCAAGGTGCAATTAGCAATTAGGTTCAATGTAGCGTGGTCAAAGTTTCAGATGTTTCAGGGTTCAGACAGCCTAACTTCACAGTTCACACAAATTATTGTTTTTCAACTTATAATAATGGCTTAGTGGATTATTTTAGTTATTTATAAACTCCGTCTTTCTTTTAATAAATAAATCACTTAACTTCAGACTACTGAATAACACACGTTATTTTAATTAGGGTCTAATATGTTCACATAATATTTGACAGGTACAAAGTTATACTAATCTTCGCTATTATTCACTCCCGACCTCGCTTATTGTCTTAGCAATTGAACGTGTATTCGTCAACGCGGAAAGCCTTGGGTTAATGTGCGGAAAATGAGGTGTTATATCAGATAATTATCCTTCTGAATTTGATGATCTTAGAGCCTGGAAATGTACATAATGTACATGAAATTTAGTTTTGAGCTAATGTGCTGTAGAGGTCGTTTTGTCGTTTCATTTTATAAATTTTAGCTTTTTTCTTTCCTGTTGCCTTTACATCGTATAAAAGTATTAATGAGAGCTTCAAGTAATAAACATTGACAACACAATATAATGTAATCTTATAGTACCTCTACATCGTATTATATACCTAATATAAATAACAGTTTTTTGTATTACTCATGAAATGACGACGTAAGAGCTTTCAAAATACATTTTAATACAGGCAAAGCTACATTTATCTTAACCCAAATTGCTTTCGGATAAATTACAAAGAAATAATTATAAAAAGTATAAAAAAACCTAATAACCTAATTTAGTGATTACACAAGTATAATAAAGTCTAGTGATACTATTGTTTCACGAATTCCAGACTACCATTGTTCAGAATAACGGGTTGCATAATTGAATATGTTACGAGAAAATTAACACCAAACTTCAATTTACTGAAGTTAAACGGTGCATTCTGACCACCACGATTTTTTTTTCTAATATTTTTGTCGTATTTTTTAGGCTTGTTCCAAACAAAATGTATTGTAGGCCAAATGATAATCACTATTGAATGTTCTTTAAGTGGAAATAAATAAAACTCTTGATTGAAGTAAAATACTTATAACTTGTACAAAGATGAAGTAACATTGCAACACTTATTTTGGTGTTTTATGTTCACGAAATAAACGGACTTCCGTGTGTCAAATTACACCTCGAATTGACGATATTATCACACATTACAAAATTAAATAATTATTTGTTATATGATAGTATATGGGGTGTCATGCAAGTTGCAATAGAGCAAAGGAAAAAATGGGAGCTTTTTTATCTTATTAGGTAGGTAAAGTTTGTGACTCTTTTAGAATAATATAAAGCCTTATTACTATTGTAAAAGAGATTGATATTAGTTTAAAAATTCCAAATTAATATGTAAATATTTAAAATGAAATCGTTTTCGGTGAGTACAAAGATTTACTTAAAAATAACGAAATACATAAGTTATTTTCCATTCTATCTGGATACATTTTGCAATCATTTTATTAACCTGAAAAGGACAATTGGATAAATGTGAAATATTCATCTTCAAGGCTTAAACCCACATCTCGACAATTCTCCAATTTTATAAGTAGGACACTAGAGGTCAATAGCCACTTATGGATAAAATATCAAAACAATGTAATCGTAGGTGTACATTTTTACAATAATATGTTTTATTTTCACTCTATTTTATGTACTTTTAACTAAAACTAAAATTATTTTGAGAGATAGCAAGTGAGGATATTTATATAATGATATTGTCCCCTCAGAGAAGCAGTCATTACGGCTAATTAATATAACCAAAGAATATATAATAATAATACTGCCAAATGTTCGCCATATGGCAGTAGCAACTAATTATGCCACTTGCAAAAATAAAGAGTAAAACAAACATGTGTTTAGAATAATAACTATCATATCCGTTACAACACATCTTACTAATTATTATAAATGCGAAAGTTTGTGAGGATGTGTGTGTGTGTGTTTGTTACTCTTTCTCGCAAATACCACTGAACCGATTACAGTGAAATTTAGCACACTTATAGAGGGTAACTTGGATTAACACATAGGATAGGTTTTATCCCGGAAATCCCACGGGAACGGGAACTTTGCGGGTTTTCCTTTGAAAACGCGGGCGAAGCCGCGGGCGGAAATCTAGTATTATTATAAATGAACGAGCAAACATATAGATAAAAATAAATGATACAGCAATAAAAAGCCTACTATCAAACGATCGTGAAGTCTTCTTTTTATAGAGCAAATGTCTTCATTAATTTAGACACCTATTCCTAGCTATTCGACCAATACATCATAAGTGATTATTATCAATCGATATGACCAACAGCGGGCATTGACCTGTAGTAAGCTTATTTACGTCTTATGTGCGACTTGCGGTTTCTTTTTCATATATAATTGTATTACCTACTTAAAGACGGTACTGAAGCTCAAGTTTGCAACTCGATACGTAATAAGAATGAGGAAACCGAATAGTCTTGCCGAATTAAAAAAATATCAAGATAAATAAACTGTCAAGTATACTTGGCTAGAGTGCTTTGTTAGTAGATTATATTATAAGTGCTGAATTTTAAGTGGTATTTTATTGATATTATAAAAACACTATCAAAATAAGCGTTTCGGCTGATGGTCTACTAGGTTCGTTAAGAGATCTTTTAAGAATAATTTGACTATGGTAAATTTACCGTAAACAAATCAGTTTCTAGATCTAATTATTTTTTGTTAATAAAATTAAACTTTTATATAAATGTATAAAAATGCTAAACAAGCTTTTAGATGCATCCATTATACTTAAATGAAGCTTTACAAATCTACACATACAGCACGAGCAGCGACAAATCAAAATAATAATCTATTGTTAAACCTACACTACAGAAAAATTTACTTAACTTCGCAATTGACCAACCAATCAATCAATGATAAACAGGCGCTCCTACTTATGTACACAGCAAAACGACACTTATCATCAACTGCCAATAGCTCAAAATGGAATGCACCTCATTAGTAGATAATTGATGCTACTCGTCTCTCGTATCGGGATAACTTATTGACTATTGTTATTTAGCTTCTTGAAGTAAGCGATCATCTCCAATCTTTATGAGCAAAGCGTGGGTTTGATGTACGAGACGTTCTGAGATTTGAGATATGAACCAAGGTTTCAGAGACAGGTGGAGGTCATAAGTTTTATTAGCATTTTAATGTAGGCTTTGTTGTCAATATTTGTCGCTCCGTGTGTGCTTTAAACATTTATATATTGAGTAAATGGATTAAAAGTTTTTACGTCATATATTGTAAACAGAATGGCCAGCTTAAAGAAAAAACTCGGTCATAATAATTCAACAATATTTACTGCATAAATTACGTTTTGAACATATTATGTAGATAGAATAGACGACAGCATGAGTAATTTTCTTCAATTACTGTATTCAATTATTACAAACTAACTCAAAAAGGCCTATAATCAATGTAAATAATGACAGGCATGTGTGCAAATATGCACTGGCTCTTCCTGAAATGACCTACCTGAAAAACGACTTAAAACACATTTTGTAACACAATCCGCTATCTTGACTAAATCACCTTATTCATTATCAGATCTGCAAAAAGCAATATCAAGGGTATCAATCCGTTCCAATAGTTAAAGCCTTTCTGTAGTAAAATATACAACATTGCCTTCCGAGACAGCGCGGCGTCGTACCTGCAAGTTGGCCACAGAACTGGTTATTATGTAACATGGATGAGCCAGTTCACGTATGAATGCGCTTTGCGTAAAAAGGTACGTTAATTAATCATGATGTAATACGGGTGATATTGCATCCGTAAAAAAGAGTTGGGCTCCTGTTAGTTTTGAACAAGTTTAATTGTGAATCAAGGGACACATTTTACAGAAGGATCTCAAATTGACTAGAAAATATATTCGAAAAATGAGCCGTGAAAAGCATGTTTATTCGTTTATTTTCTAGTTCTTCCAGTTCCGCGAAAAGAATAATTTCTTTCAATTCTTACCTAAGATTGCTTCAGCTTTGTTCATTTTTAGTGTAAAAAGTTGCTGATTTAATTTAAAAAAAAAGCAAAAAAAGTGTGAACAATTTCTCAGCTAAAGTGTTAAGGAAACATTACCATAATTTATTTTTATTTAAGAAAATCTTATCTCTTGAATCTTGCTGCTTATATACTGTTTCCTTATTAAAACATTCACGTACGTCCTTGAGGATTCGTGATTACGATTTCATGGATAAGATCCATTTTGTAAAAGATAATTGGGAAAAAGTCACATATTTTTTTGAAGATATCAAAAGATATAGGACATATACATATTATAAAACAAAGTCATCGCGTCTGCCTGTCTATTGGCGATAAACTCAAGAACTACTGCACCGATGTTTGTTCTGTTTTCACCATTGCTGGATAGAGTACTTACTTCTCGCTGAAGGTTTTAATATATGTATCTTAATATATACCTAGTCTGGTCATAAGTTCTGTCACATATGTTTTATTAAATAAACAAAAAGTTACTTTTATATATGTCGGCGCAACGACGATAAACGACTACCGTCAAACTACTAAATAATTATAACTAGCTAAAGTTTACTTTGATCTTTTTAAATAAGTGGTTGATAAATGTAATGAAATAATTAAATTAACAAAATAATTAATGTTTGTTAAAAATGATAAAAATTCGTTGTAAAAATTAGAGTGGCAACACTCTCAAACTAATTCTTGTGAGTCATGGTTTGCTTTAAATACGAGCGCCCGACGGCACAGAGCACATTGGACAGTCCGTTTGCCGAGTGCGCTGGTCGTGTCCACTTGTTGCTCC
>CAJQZM010010896.1:0-11310 GCA_907164665.1 Colias nastes | reverse complement strand
TTTCAACATAAGATATCTCAAAACTGATTCCATTGTTTTTCCTGATACCATTTCTCAGAAGTTACATTACATATTCATACATCGTAAGAAAGGGCAAATCGCCAAAAAAGGATCGTTTTCACAACGGTCAAACACTTTTGCGCATTCACCCACATTTGGCCGTTAAATCAATATGTCCATGAACTACATAACTTTTACCCTAAGCACTGCATGAATCACGCGACCGCAACCCACGTCTAACTTCCTTCAATGTTAACATATTAATTGAAATCGATAATTTAACACGCTTACCGCTACCTTATAACTGCGAGATTGGTTTATAACTTCGTGTAGTTATAAATAGATCTTAGTTTATTGATTAAATTTGATGTTATGGCGAAACTAAAGGCCTTTACCTTGTACAATTTATATGCTTGGGTACATATTATTATTGATGCCAGAAATAAACACTATTTTATACATTGGGTGTATAACTAAGTATTAGCTGCGTTCATAAAGACAGCGATTAAAAGCATTTTATCATAATCACTGAAAAATCTAAATCCTCTTATCGTTAAGAGTGAAAAACTACATTGAAATAAGCTTTGAAAGCATGCTAAGTATGATACTCATAATATTTATAGAATTATTTATAAGGCTATTCACATAAAATCATTTCACGGTACAAAGTCTTTCATAATACAGAGATTTGGGTTTAGCGAATACATTATAAATATACTTAGTTTTATCTTAACGCTTAATTAGACTCGTAAAGTGAAAATTTCTCGAGCTAATGAATTCCCTGAATGTCCTTGTGCGCTCATAACTTGGAAAGTATTTTCTATCCTTTACAAGGTAGGGTTGTCGCTTTCATGTTGTTAATATTAAAGGTCTAGTTTTGCGTAATGAAAATTCAATAATTACCTAATTAAGTAATTAGCAAAGAATAATCAATGAACAATATTTATTTCGTAGGTATGTGTAGATATTATTTTCGATGAAATCATGAAACTATGTTGGAAAACATAATTTGGAAAAAAAATCTTCTGGAAATTGTTTTCCAAATTATGGTTTACGGTTATAGCTATTAATTAATGTTAGTAATTTTTTTACAAAGCCAATGCAATAAGAGATTTCCATTCTTCACTAAAATCATAATCTGAAAAATATATTTGAAACCCTACTAAAAAGCGCAGAAATAGAGATAAAAAATAGTTTTTAAACAATGTAAAGACGACAACACACTCCTTTGAGATTCAAAACTAGAGCGAACTTTTTAAAAAGAATTTGAATATTTTAAATTAATCTATGTCAACCCTGGCTTTATATATGCGAGACGTGTCCTTTATTCGTCGTAACGAGTTAGTTACTGAGCTCTCCACGGAAACGCTTATTACTAGGGATGTAACGATACCGATACCGATACCGATATATCGGCCGATATATCGGCAAGCCGATATATCGGTATCGCCGATAATAAAACAACCGATACCGATATCAAACAATTCAAAAAACCGCGCCCAATGAACGATGCGGGAGGCCGCCTGCGCGTGCGCACTTTGTTTTCTGAAAAAACTCTACCAATAGTAAACTTTTATTAGGTACTGATTGTATGTGTATTACTTAAAGTTTAACTGACTTTGTAAAATAATAATACTAAAATAAATGGTTTTGTTGTTTTTTGATTTGGTATTTTTATTTAAAAGAATACGATTAACAGTTGAGTCTCTGTTAAGAGTCCATATCGATTTTAGAGTGATTTTGACTTGTTTCTGTAATTCTTTAGGCGCTCGTTTAACAAAACTAAATTAGTAACAATGTGTTTTATTATCTTAAATTAAAGATTCATTCAATATCTAAAATATGTTCGAGACAATTTATTGATATTCATTGACCAGTTTGTTTAATAGCCAATAACCTGAGGCGTGTTTCAATTTTTTCCATGCGGGACGTTCGTGTCTTTCTAGTTTACACGGAATTTAAAAGAAGTTTTCATATAAAATACAAATAAAATATAAAATACAAATAAATACATATAAAATACAGTAAAGACACTGAGACATCCTAAAATATGTTCGAGGCAATTTAAGTACTTTTATTCAAAAATTCAAAGAAAATCTAAGTTAAAATAGCCTTACTTTGATGAAATTTTATGTGTATTTGGCGTCGAATTTCTAAAACATACAACAGAGTAAAAAATAAATAAAAAATACACATTAAATGATAGATTTATGCTTAAAAATTTGCAATCAAAAAAATACATATTATATGATTTATGAAAGTAATGGAATATTTTAAAGTTCTCTAGAATTTTCGATTATATACGGGAGCGCAAACGCTGTTACGGCAGACCGCGCTCCGCGCTTTAGGGAGTAGGACGTGTTGCGCTGCTCCGTCAGACACAAAATTACTAAAGTACGTTTTTCCCGCGCGTAGTAGTCGGGAAGCCCACGATACTAGATTAGAATTGGTGGAGTAGAAGATAACGAGATATTAAGGTCCTATAATGTTTCCACTTTGAGCGCTTTCAGCCTTTGCTACTCGACTACACGATGATCGCGTTCAAACGTAAAAATACTAGCTTTCGTCCAGCGCAATTTTGTATTAGGACTCTTAAATGTTGGTAACTTTTTATGCATAATTCACTATTTATTTTTCTACCAAGCCATCGATATCGGTATCGGTATCGGTATCGCCGATACATTACTACAAATATCGGTATCGGTATCGTATCGGCAAAATCATGTATCGTTACATCCCTACTTATTACTTTTATGTGCTCAGACGGGATGAGACGAAAATTCTACCCTGTAACATACGTGCCTCTGGTAAGGGATCGCCAGGGAACTGACGCTTCTTTAACAAGTGTCAAATCTTATAAATGCTCTCTTTCAATACGTTATTTTAAGAAAATACCGAAAATATTATGATTGCAAATGTGTATTAATCGCATAGAGACAGATTAGATCTCGGAAAAATAAATCTATTAGATTTTGTTTTGAAGTAAAAATTCAAGCAGAGTAATTAAGGGATATACATTTGAATAATGGAAACAACTGCCGTGCTCTACCCTAATTAAATGCACGCGGGCAAAACCACTGGATAAAACTAATAATTAATAAGTACAAAGTTTAATACATAAAGGGCATAACTAAACGTGACATCTAATATTAAAAATCGCTCATTAGATTTTCTCGACGTCAAAGGAATATTCGAGACCAAGTTAATATTACGGGATGAAATGAGAGAATATTTAAAGAGGTAGGTTAGTTTGAAAATCTCTGCAACTACTAATCTAATTTAAAATATATTTTATGAAATTTTATTACCTTCTTGAATGACTAATGCATATTAAATCATGCTCTTATAAAAGCTTAATTTAGCACTTAATTAACTTATATTTGACCAATACTTTGAACAACTAAATTCCGCAATACCAATTATCATAATATAATAATGATGCAGTATGACAACAAACCTATGAAAATCCATTCGTGAATTTATAATCTACTTTCTACACTTTTTCATATATAATGAAAAACTAATAATTTTAATTGGCTAGACATAAGTCCAGCCGCGGCCAGCATACGGAATAAGATTAAATAAGTACTTACATGTTGGTTCACAATATATAACAGCAACGTTTATTTACTCTAAACTTTTTGTCATCCAATAAAGTCCCCTTACACGGTGGTCGGTGAAAAGGATTGTTTGCGTTCAAACTTTGCGATATCGACAGGAGGAAGCTGCAATATGTGACGAGGAGTATAGTCAGTATAGTGTCGTATTGTACCGTGTATCTAGGCAATATTCAGGATACATTTCTTCAAAGCCACACTTCGAACGTGAGTCTGTAGGTATCTTGACTTCAGAAGCGGTCGTATGACGTCTTATAACCAAGTACTTGTTATCCAAAGGAACCGCCTTGTTTCAGAATCATGGTAAGAATGGTAAGAAACAGATATTATAAACTTTTCAAAGCACTTGTACGAGTGAGATGCTATCTTTTACCCATGCTTTTACTACGAGAAATAACTATTTAAGAATAATAAATATCTACATAAACACGGGCTTCAACCAATGAGCGTAAAACTCATATTTTAATAGAACATTATGTCATATCATTGAAACTAAAACATCATGAATTAATTAATCAAAGTTCTGAACAAATCTCAAGTGATCAAACACAGAGGAGTCCCACACACCCTTTGAGTGGCAAGTTTCACTTAATATAGAGTTCACTATTCGCTTCTAAAGCAAATTTAATTATAATAGTGTTGCTTATTATAATATTAATTAGTTTTATAATTAGTATATCTAACTTGGATGTATAGTGATCGATTTCCTTTATCCCTTATAATTTTAACCCTATTCACCAATTTATTATAATTAAATTAAAATTAATACGCTATATTATCTTGCCTGTTAATAAGTAGATTATTACAAAGATTAGTACGTACGAATGGAAGAGACTTAAATGCGCAATTAAATTCGTCATCTAATAACGTTATTGTATTTCATTTAGACATGGTTATATTTATTACACATTACGCGAGCGAAATAAGTAAGTATTGTATAACGTAAGAATATAATTTGGCACGTTCTGAATACAGATTCAATTGAATATATTTCACAAAAGACATCTAAAAAGGTCACAAACCCTCGCAAAATACATGCTAAAAATAACACATCATTGAATTGTCGCAACCGCTATAATAGTCCAAGATCATCTTACTCTACTATATCATATAGGAACAACTACAATTTTACCCTACACTATAAAAATCCTATACAAAAAGACAGTACAAAAAGGCGAAGGCCTGAAGGCAAGATAAGATGTAATGCATCGTTTGTGAGTGATACAACGCGCGTCCGAGCCAACAATTGTTTTTTATCTAAGAATTGTTGCCTAAGGAGTGAGGTTAGCTACATTTAACTAGGAGGAAATGATGCGTAGTCCGTTAAATGCTCGCATGTTTCCCTTGCGGATAAAAGGATAGGTCTCGTTATTGATATAAAGTTTTGGGTTTATTTTTATAAAATAAGTTGTAAATAATAGATTAACTGTAATGTAGATTTGTTATATATTGTATATAGATTTTATGTAGAATTGAAGTGTAAATAAATTAAGGTTCTCAAAAGAATATTTTATTCTTCCTTGAAACTCTGAAGCGCAAAGCTCTACATTGCCTGAAAAATTTACACATAAAACCTAAGCGCGTGCACTATCAGCAAAGGAATTTAACAGCAATCAGCCTATGAAATTTATTACGACTATTATTAATAAATTATACAACTTAAATGCACATTAAACCACTAGTGTAGCGGTTACAGTTAACAAGTGATCAATAATCAAATCGACTGTCTCGACAACTTAATTAAAAAGTAAAAATAAAAGAGAACAGTGAAATTCATTAATAATCATTAAATATAGCTGGCAACTCGGCATCGCCGCATAATTGGTTTCACTAATTGCTTGCGAATCTTAACGTAATGAAAGAGAACTGTATTTATGCTTTATTTCATCATTTTAATTGCTTTGTCATCTTGATGTAATTTTAATATCTGTCGCGTAACATTTATATTGTACACTGAACATTACCTACAATGAATTGAAATGAATTTTGTATTATTTCAATAATTATGCTTGCTTGGAAAGTTGGCTATTTACGAGGACATTTTATTTTTATAATTTTAATTCATAATTGAATGTTCACAATTGAACGTTTTCCATAAGCAAAGTAAGTTTAACTAACTGAGGACTTCATTTAAGTACAGTACAGAAAACGACTTATATTTTTAAGGTGATTGGCGAATTTAAATGAAATATATCATCAATACTTAAGTTACACAAGTAGACAGCCTTTCAGGAAATATCAAAATGACCGCTGCATAATTCAAAGTTTTGTCTAAGCCAAAATACAAACGAACCCAAATTCTACCCTCACTAAATTGTATTGTCCCTTTATTCTCCTGTTGTCCTGTTTGTATATACAAATATAGATATATATCTACGTATACAGTTAAATGAAACATCCTTTGCATAAATGCAAGTTGCATTCCACACATCGCAGTGTCCGTGTGGAATTTCATCGTCGCATATTCCATATTGCAATATGGAGGCATTCCATGTGCTGGTCAGACAACAATCCGCTTTAGTTTTGTTGCTTTCAGCTCAGACTGACAATTATTTTACTTATGCGGTTATGGTTCTCAATTTTGTTTCTATTTTGTTGTGGAGGTGTGTCTAGTGGCGAAATGGTTTAATGAAATAGAGCAATGTGGATAAATATGGATAATCTTAAGAAAATGCTAATTTTTATCTACCGAATTTAACGTTTTAAAACATTCCATTTCACTTTTTAATAAATCGTTTAATTAGTTGTCAAGCTAGAGCTTTTTATTCGTCTCATTTTATATGAAATGTCGTAAATATTAATGCACCGTACATTGGGAGCTATTTACGTCTAGACGAAGCTATTTAAAATCCCCGCTGCGGAGTTCTTAAAAACATTATTTCGTATAACATCTCGACTTTAGAACAACCTTTAAATACTGAAATCTATTTTAAATCTCTCAAGCCGTGCTGAAAGTTACCACTAAGCCACTTCCAACTCCGAATAAAAATTTGCAACATTCAGTCTGTCGCCGTGTCTAAACTAAGTTACGCGATTCTATCTTATAAATGGCTTTAAGGTACACTGCATAGTTTGTACAACTTTCCAATTGGATTTCACTGGATTGTGCTGAAGAACAACAATCTTTACTGATGGGCTTGTGATGTTTAAGCTACGTTTTATTCGCTCTTATAGCGCCGTAATTACTTACCAGGAATAGTTCTGTTGATAAACTATCTATTCTGTTAATTTAACTATCGTAATCAAACGAAATTGTATTGCATGAAAATGTTAATTTTCTTAGGATATTTCATTGTAAACTATATTTCTCCTCCTGAAGCATGAAATGGACAGATTCAAGAAGTAATAATTATGATTTATGTGTAATGTGTGTATAAACTAATGTATTCATAAAATGTCTTTATTTTTATAAAATATTATATAGGTAAAGTAAAGTAAATGAATTTGTTCGCGACATACTATAATCACAATACAAAAAGGAAAAAATATCACAATCACTAGCCTTTCATCATCTAAAACGCCATATAAATACTTGATGGGATTGCAAAATAACTAAATATATATTATAAACCATACTAGTAACATACCCCGTTGCGATGACTTGCGATTTTACAAGTACTCCCTTATCGTCTCAACTGTATCACATGGGAATATTGCAGTCTAAGTAATAACCACAATAGCCTGACGCAGCACTATTTTCCCGGATTACATAATAACGATGTTATCGACCAGTACAATTCGGTCCAGTGCTAATTTTGTAGGGATAATAAGTCTGTATGAAATGATTAATGTTATAATTCCCGTAATATCAATGTGCTGTAAAGTGTAATTTCACCTGTACAAATTACGGTACACATGAGTTAATGTTAATGTGTGTTTTAGTAAGTGGATTCCTACAATGAGGGTAAACCTTACTGGCGTCTTGCGTCTGCGTAGGTACTCATTAGATATTATTTTTCTTTGCTACAAATAACATGACACAATTATTTAAAGTGTGGGTGGAAATAAATATTTATGAACTGCTCTACAAATTATACTGAATCAGAACTCCACACAATGGAATATTTTGATATATGAAAAGTTATGAGAATTTCTATTATCTATATCACTGAGTACTTTCAGAACTAATAAAATGATCACAAAGAACCGAAAGCCAATCTCGTTTCCTAATCAAAAAACACAGCAAGCCCACATTAAATATAGGATCGGTGGAAGCCAAAAAGTTTCATTAGTGTGAGCACCCGTTCCTTTGTCGCTAAAACAAAGATCAGAGAAAATGTGCGCTCCACTTTTTCTTTTAGATGCAGAAAAATAGAGGCTGGGAAAGAGATGTTACAGTAATAATGAAGCTATACGACGCTCGAAAATTGTCTCCATTCTGCATATTGTGCTATAATACCTTCATATAGTCGGGGAAATTGTAGAAAATATTTCAGGAAGTGCATAAAAATTGCGGCTCTCCCTAGACAGTAAGCGCTGCATGTTGAATATGAAAATGAACGAATATTTCGTCTTTAAATTGTGGTATTGTGCGGGAAATTTTATATTTACAAATTGCAAAATGACGAAACAAAACATTCTTTGTAACGACTTCTGATGCTTTTAGATTTCACTGTGCATTTTATGTCTTGTCGTATTTTATTTATGTGGAGACCTCTGATTATTGCTTCCATGTTAAACCAGCTCGAACTTTGTTTATATTGATACATGAAATACGAGTAAGTATACTACGAGAACGATACTGAATTGAGTTGATAAATAAAATATTTTTATCGATGTAAGAGATTATTATATAGGGAAGGGACAGATTACTTATTAAATTCAATATGACTTAATCTTTTCATGCTGTAATCATTTATAACTTAAGCGATGGCCTATTGCGAAAATTAAATTTTAATGGTTAGCATTAGATATAGATATGCCTGCTTGGCATAAGTCTCGATATTTATTATCATTGTTTACCAATAACCATTCTAAGAAACGTTCTAAAAGCGTGAAAGACGTAATTTGTATTTATTTAATCACCAGTAAGATTTCGAATAGAATTCATCAACTAAAAGGCGTTATCTACGAGTGGACACACCCACAATGAACACCAATTCCATCTGAGTGCGACCAAGTGAATCAGTATAATGTATTTTACATGAGAGCTGTTTATTTGATAAGGTTGCTCTTGGGATCTTATTGCACCCGACGTATTCACACTATTTAATATGGCTTTGTCACGAGGCTTTTGTGTAGCGTTTCACAATTATTCAATGATTACGTGATTTGTGTTTTAATAAAACAGCTAACTAACTTTCATAGCTATAATACTAAGTTACAAACCTTTTCACTTGTCAAAAATTCTTTTCCTTTTTTACGACTGTTATTTGATATTATATTCAAATTCCTTTGTCTAAAAGGACAGTATTTAATTCGTATTCCTTAATTATAAGTTACGATTGCTAAAATACCAACAATAAATAAATCATTAAAAACTTCAAACGAACGTAGCGCAGCTCATTAAGACGCCGCCCGTTTATATTTTCAACCACAACACATTAAAAATCTTTCTGGTGATTACAAAGGGAACTAATCATTCATACTTAAATGGTAAAAATCTCATCGAGAGAACACTGGCTTCGGGTACCATTAATTCTGGAGTTTTTTGCAATAGAATATGCTAATTGCCACTGTAATGGTCCCATTAACGCGCTTGCCAAACTAAGCTTGTAGACAAACACGAAATCCTTGCCAAGTAAAAATGTATTGTTTAATTACTTGTCGGTACAGCCAGCAATGGATCGAATGGTGTTTTAACCTATTTTAGACTGCTATTAAAATTTGAAGTGTACCAAGTGCCATTACGTCATGTAGTTTAAGTTTTTTTGTTGAACATGTTCTTTTTTAACATATGTCTTAAAGATAGATAGGGTTGAGTGATATAGAATGTCGATTAGTTAAATACTTAAAAGGGAGAAACATATAATATGTATTTATTGTATTGTATAATATGTATATATTGTATTATTATAATCGTGATCGTGCGATGCTCGATTTATAGTTATGTTGTACTTATTAAAATTTAAAAAATTATATTACAACAGATATTTGTGCAGTGCCAATTAGAAATATTTAAATGAACATTTTAATCACAAAATCCTTTCAATTTGAATATTAATTTAAGTAAGATATTGAAGGAGATTTCAAATATACGTCCTGTTCAGAAGGCCGAACGCCTCCATTGTTTTATAAGGGTACTTTGCGTAGGAAGTTCAGAATACTGAATATAATATGGAGACAGGAGACTACCTCTTCAAGTAACTCGTAACACAAAACATTATTTACAAATGGAAGAGAATATGAGCCAAATATATCAGAAAGTCAGGTATAACGAGTACCTACCTCGTATAAGAATATTGTTAAGTTGAATATCGTGTTTCATTTGTTTTACCTAAGTACATATACGAACTTCGCGACATAGGGCGTACACCCCCTTAAATGTCTATCTGAATTCCAGAGTAACAAAAGCCTTTCTCAATTTCTGACTAACTTGAGCCCTTTTCTCTCAAACATCTGTGCGGCTATGAGGTCGTTTTTCTAATCGAATTCGTATTAACTATAAAAACGTAGATAATTCCATCCATCATAATCTAACATGACGTCACATATTAGCCTCATCGAGTCCATAAAGCCAAACAGCGACGATCACACGTGACAACAAAAAATATTACAAGCAAAATTAGCCCTCCTAGAGTACACTTCCCCCCGTCAAAACGTAACCCTCTTTCATCGAACTGAAATAAAGACAAACTCCAACACAAGTCAAGTTAGCGAGTACAAATAAAATGGTATTTGTATTGATTTAGTTTCCGCTACGTGTCTCGGCTCGGAAGGGTCGCTATTGCCCCCTTGAGACTACGCTTGTATGGTTTCCAACTTGACACCATGTTTGGGAACGAAATTTCACAACTTCACTTATTATGTTGATAAGAATGAAAGCGTGAAACTGCGTAAATAATAATATTCTTAGGTTTTAGTTTAAATTCAAAATTGTTTAGACAAAAACATATTATTGTGTAATATCTCAGACGATCATTTATCATCATCGAAGTTGTTAACATTATTTAACACACTTTAAATTAAATTAAAAAAAACTTTTCTTTGTACCTACCTTCCTGACCGGCCACTGCAACTACAACTGACAAATAAATCGGATCTAAAACACAACAATTACCATTCTACACAAAAGACGTACATCGTCTACGCTTCTTAATATATAATATAACCTGTATAACCTGCATATTATTATAACCTGTCACCATTACAACAGATTTTCCAAATAGCAACGGAAGAACCCAGCACTCTGTCCCAGGGCAATGTTAATCATATTCACGGCTTTGATTTTCGCCGAATAGTTGCTCATTACAATTGCAAACGAAGCACTTTGATCTAAGGATTTGTCTTTTGACTATCGCATGCGAAACCGCACTAATGTTAAATCGAGAGTGCTTTGACATTTTTGGTATTCTCTTTTGATGAAAAAAAAATAATAATTTGGCATAAAATATTAATTGAAAACAAAACAAGGTACAAACAAAGCAATAAAAATTGTCGGATATCCTTTGAAATAATTGCGATATGTTAAGGCGATAATACGAATAATAAAAAATGTGTGCGTGTACTAGTGTACACACGTAAGAAGTGAAAC
>CAJQZM010010893.1:0-13174 GCA_907164665.1 Colias nastes | reverse complement strand
TTGACAAAAACTTGTGCAATATTTGACGGTACACGCACCGACGCCATTCAACAAAACTTTAAGCCAGACTAATCCGCAGATCAGACAACGGCTCCGATTAAAAAAATGTACGTTTCAATTGGTGTTGTGGGACGATTTCGTGCGAATTTGTTTAACGAATGCAATGAAGATAACGCAACAAAAGATACATTATCCTGCTTCGTTTTGTAATGTCGATTAACCTAAAGAATGCTTAACCAATGTTGGTAAAATAACAAGAGTTATAAGACACCATCCTCGTTTTGTTGTTGAAATTCTTGGCAACTGTTGAGTCTCTTTTCATCACGCTCTTAATTGTCACTTGTAAAGAAACAAACTGCTCGAATTTACATACCAAATTAAATGAATTCGGACACATTACAGCTATTTAGGTTCGTAATATTGCCAGCGTAATAATTTTGATCGCTGCTATATTAAGGGCATTGTATGTTGTGACTGCTTGTAAGTTTACAATATCAAATGTTTTCTTTTACAACAACTTTTGATTGTGAAATCAATATCGATAGTATCGATTGCAATATAACTGCCAATTTGTTAACAAAATCTGAAACACAACTTACACATTAACTGACAGCGATATGTTAACAGACAAAAAAAAATCTGAGTGCCGATTTAGATAAAAATAAAAAACTATTTGTCCCGACGACAACGAAACGGGTCGTTTTAATTGTTTTTTAGATGCCACATCTCACTCATGACCGACAATTAATCAATTCCAAAATTGGAGCGGCCGCGTTCATATTTTACAAGGCCCCAGCGATCAATCGCTCTTTGTGTGGGTCTAATACATGTCGACACTTGTTTCTTTATTGTTAATATGGAAGCTGTAGCCATAACAAACATTATTCAAAAGTATATTTTTATTTACTTGTACAGCAGGTTGATAAAGCTGCGCTTTGATCTCACGTGTTCATATAATAGATTTTCTTGGGTTTCACGATTACTGTTATGTTTTGTAATTTTGTTGACACTGCAACTGTTGCCTTATAGTGTTGAGAAATCATACGTCCATATTTAGGGAGGTCTATGTTGATTTTGTTAATCTGAAGTATATATAAAGCGATTTAACACATAGCGTTATTACGTACTGTGTGAAAAATAAACATGAGGACCGACGCTTAGTGCATTTGCTAAAGATATCTAGAGACCGCACCTCGAAGCAAAATGTCAACAATCACATTATGCGTTTGAGAGTCTTCACCAACTATGTTATTGTAGCGAGACATTTTATTTAAATATTTGTACTGTCAATTATGAGCTGTTGAGGCCTGAGGAATGTTTGCGTAACTCTGGTTCTAACTACTCCGATGACAGTGCTGATTAACGTGGGATTAAATATTTATTTGAATGAATTTTTTTGTTAAGGATCAAATTATCAAAAAATACTGTTCGTAATACACGATTTATTATCAATGAGTTTTCACAAATACAGTATTTGCATGTTAGGGACATAACGAAATTTAACTAATTTCCTTTTTTAAGTGGTCTCATTAAAGGTTATTGAAAAGGCACTAGTTATGGTATGTACACACATGGATAATTTTGGGCTTAGTTATTTCTTAAAAGTTGACTGAAATATCACGTTTCATTTAAAAATGTTTTATTACGTCTGGAACATAATTTCAGGCTACGAACGTATAATTAATTGTTTCACTTAAAGCTCAACCATTAAAGTAGCGAAGGAGTCGATTGTTTTAAGAAGCAATCACTTTTTCTAGTAACTGGCGGCCCGTCATCGTTCAAGTGGCAATAAATTTTAATCTTAACCTTGGCTACGTTTGTTTTGGTTAACCGATTGTTGCTGGCATATGCGTGAGAACTGAGCTTGAACTTGGAGATTGTTAGTGAATGTATAAAATATTAGTTTAAAGTAAACAGTTAGTTTATTATGAAAATAAATGTGGAGTGGAGAAGATAAACACGCGGGAAAGACATGGGAAAGTCCGCGTAGTTTATACGTTTAAGATGTGCGTGAGGAGCTATGAACGTGTGGGGTAATAAAATAATATTACACTGGCGTTATTAAATTTAGTTTAATCTAGCGATTAGAGTAATACATAGCATTACCGTTTGCAATCTAAATCATCAATATTACATTGGATTTTAGGTTCGATATTAAATCCGAATAACGCTAATTACAGTTTATTGAGCCGCATTATCCTCTGAATTAACAGGCCCAATCTATTATTACTGATTAAAATATAAATGGTGATTGTACGTACACGTTTTAGTTATCTATTGCAACGGTATTATGAAAATACTAGCTGTGCTCCGCGGTTTTACCTACAGTGCTCCGTTCCTGTGTGTCTTACCGTGATGATATTATAGCTTACTAGCGGTCCGCCCCGGCTTCGCCCGTGGTACCTACATATGAAAAATAGATGTTGGCCGATTCTCAGACTTACCCGATATGCACAGAAAATTTCATGAGAATCGGTCCAGCCGTTTCGGAGGAGTATGGCAACGAAAACTGTGACACGAGAATTTTATATATTAGATAAGCCTTCCTCGATAAATCGACTATCTAACACTGAAATAATTTTTCAAATCGGATCACTTTTTCCTGAGATTAGCGCGTTCAAACAAACAAACAAACAAACTCTTCAGCTTTATTATTTTAGTGTAGATGTGTTAGCATTCGTTGTTAGGTACGACTACTAGTAGCATTGTATTATCTGTGGCTACGACATTTAGTTATCTGTGCTACGAGCAAAATTTATAGTTATATTGGTCACCTTAATCTCATTTATTTCTTACTCGGCGTGTCGTATGCCGCAATATGTTACAGATTATTTAAGATATTTTTTCAGCAGCTTGCAGGAGCATGTTACAATATTGGATTTAACATTTTTGTATTGTTGTCTTCTTTGTTGTATGTATTCTTTTAAAATTTTACTTAGTATATTTTTGGCTTATATTTATTTAGACTGAAAATTATTATAATAATATTTTATCATGATTTATCTATTGATTTTTAAATTACATTAAAAATTTGATGATGGACAATATTATGATCTCTCTGTACCTACTTGCTCTATAATATTCTTAGCTGTTGCTCTTACATTTAAATCTAATGAATATACCTACAGCCCACTGCTCTATGACGGAAGTTTATATCAAGTGTAGTTGAGCCAAATTAATTTGTGCTTGAAACTAAAATCAGGGTCGTACGATGTATTCATAACAATATAAACAACAGTATAAAGGGTTAGCCTTAGTACTTCAATAGATGTTATTACCCGCAGATTTGTGAGTTGTCCAAACAAATTTCAATCTTAATTTGTAGAATAAAGGGTTCATTTCCGAATGTTTATCATACACATTCTTTACAGAATATTTTAATATATTTCCAATAGTATTGGTGCTGTGAAGGAAATGTCACTCCCAATTAGAACTGTCAATTTTAACTGATCCCTTCATGATCCCATTACCTAGTGACTTGGTTGAATGTCAAGTTGTATTTGAATTAGATATCGTTAACAAGATGATTTAATTTAGAATCTTTATTTATATTGTGTCCTATTAAAATTGATATCCTCGATTTGCTCATAATTCATAACCAAATAAAACCTGAATCCATGTCCATGCCCATTATTATTTGTCGTGAGATTATTATAGTATAGACTGGCCTTAAGTTTAATGCGTAAATATAACTTGACTTGATAAAAATAAGGGATGGATATTTGTAAAGGGAACGACTGTCGCGCGATAGCCTGACTGCCATGAAGTGCACGCGAGGGAAGCTGCAGGCGGAAAGCTAAATTTGAATGAAAAAATACTGAACACGTCCCTGAATAATAAAAAAGAGCGTATAATAATAAGGTATTTAACCATATCAGGATTTTTTATAGATGACATGTCTAATTATTGTTTTGGAAATACTTTACTCAATTTTAACGTACGTTTCTTTTGTTTCAGATGAGAGAGAAAGAAGAAATATGATAACACATAGAGTTAAATTAAGGATTCATACACAGTGGTAGTGGTGTCACCATGGACATCCTAAAATTGGTGACGTCTCTTTTGGGACTATTCTGTTTTGGTAAGCATTGTCATTTATTTATAAGTAGATTAAATTAAAAATAACCCATAGTAAAGAAGTCTTGATTATGATCTATAGTTACTTACTAGTGAATTTTATGTAGGTACATATTTAATTTTCACAGTAGTGAAATAATTTTATTAAATCTATAAAGCATTTTTATTATTTATGCTATGTAGGTAATACATGATTTTTTCAATTTTTTATTGTATTATTAATTAGCTTTTAAGTAAGTATGTAGTTTAAAGTTATGGATAATCTCTACGCATTTAACAAACAATACCAAAATCAAAATATTGACGTTAACCAGTGATTTAACAGTCGTAAATTCGTTCCATATGTTTGCATTCTTACAAAAAGAATTCACGGTGCAGTCAAAGTTCAAGGCGCTAATAGCCCCCAAGGGGTCGGTCCCTCGCTCGATACCAATACTAGTGCCACACCGTACCATCTTAGATTTGTACCAGTTAGACATTACCACAATTTGTCACCGCTTCGAAAATGTGGCTAATTGCAGGAAATTTCTGTTTAGTTCGAGGGGCGTAATTGGATATTAAATTATACTAATTTCTTGGGTGAAGCTTGATTTTAATTGATGTTTTGTTTTAGGTATTTGTTAGATTGGTAAATATTAAAGAATCTACTGATATTTTCTTGTATTTTTAGGTTTTTGTAGTATTTTGGTATG
The DNA here is from genome assembly GCA_907164665.1 of Colias nastes. Taxonomy (NCBI): domain Eukaryota; kingdom Metazoa; phylum Arthropoda; class Insecta; order Lepidoptera; family Pieridae; genus Colias; species Colias nastes. Next base: position 8,405 of record CAJQZM010010893.1, on the reverse strand, counting down.
CAGCGATATCTAAGTATTTAATGTAACATGTTTGATAAATTTTGAAAGTGACAAAATTTTCGTATTGGTAATGTCGTATCGAAAATGGAAGGTATAGCTTACGCTTAATACGGTTTTAAAAATAGTATACTCCATTAAAAGAAAAAGTAACTAATGGTAAATTCTTAAAAAGCGTGATAAAAACCGTGTCGAACAAACAAATGTCACGTAACGACTCTCCAGGGACTAATAAAGTTTAAGGGAAAGCGTAACGCATTGACAAAATTCATTAAGTTAACAAAATACACATGCATATATTTACATGCATATGTCGATTGCACATATTTTACAATCAACTGAATTTGTAATAGATGAAAAACAGCTTATCTATGGGCGTTGCTATCACCCCAGTATGTCTCTTCGTCATGATATAATTATTTTAGACTGTGGTTTATGAACCTATACAAAAAGCGCGCCCCAGGCGGCTATCAAAGCGTAAAGAAGTTAAGCTAATGTTAAACGACGCCTATCTTTTGTGCCTAATTCATGATCGATGCCGCGTGAAATGTAAAGAAAAAATACAATAATAAAAATAAAGAGAATCAATCGTTTGGGGTACTTTACAATGAGGTTATGTGCGTCACTGTACTCAATGGGATATTTGAAAAATGGATCGTATCTCTTTCTCGAACAAAACTTTGACTTTTATGATTATCGAAAATAACATTTTGACCCTCGCGCTCGAAGGTATATGACGCCCATTTCGATTGTAGTATATATTATAAATAATTAAACGGAAGTTTGAATACAAAGAGTGACGGTTAAATTATAGGTTCTTAAATTCTATGTGCTTTGATTCTAAACGCAAAATGCCTTCTAAATATAGACGTCATTCCTAATAAGTAAATGTAATCAGTAAAGACGATCGCTAATATTTTTTGTTCGTGAGCTCGATACGATCAGATAGCTTTCATTTCGCAAACTATGGCCTTTTATCTGTAAACCGATATATCTTATTAATGGTGACGTTTCGGAAGCAAATAAAATCACCGTTCTCTTTGGAAACTCGGTACCGGTGTCATTTTATCCCACAGATGTTTTATTATTGTGCAATACATTAGTTCCATTATCTGCAGCGTGTGAATGTCTTGTTTTATTTAAATTCAAAATATGTATGTTTAGTTTTTGTTTTAACGCCGACGCATTTCAATGAGTTGAAAAACTTAATAGTGCATATTATTCTGAGATTAGGCATAAAATGTGTTTTAAATAAATTAATAATGAGAAAAATTTGTTTTCATCTTCTTCGGTAGGTACGTAGGTACACATGTTATTGAACGATGAAACGTAACGTCGTAGATTTACACACCAAACCACAGACCAAACTTCACATGAAAAGATATTTGAATTTGATTTTTTCCGTTTCCTATAGCCTGTTACAATAAAAGTCAAAGATTTTATAGAGGAACAATAAATAAACAGAATCTATCGAAACAGTCATGGATACAAAGTATGTTATTCCATCTGCCCACGCGCTGAATGTCTACAAAAACAAACTCAGAAGAAAGCAATATAGCAACTGGTCGATTCCTTCCGTATTTTCTATTATAGAAATGGCTACAGCCACTAAGGCGATAAATTGTGTGTATTATTGTGTTTGACAAACTGACACATATTGCGTCGACATAAAAATGAAAGTCGGTTGCGGGATTAAAAACTAATTTAGCTTTGCAGTTTGCCCCCGTTTCAGGTAGGTTTGGGTCGTGAAAGATGACACTACGTCAACAATTTGTACCGTACATTAGCAGGCCTTACAAGACAAACATTGTAACTCACGAAATTCATATTAATGTAATCCGTCCATCCGTTCAGGCGGATAATTTTCAACAGATGTGCCGAAGTTTTTGTGTTGTAAAATATAAGTGCTATTTCATTAACCGTAACGTTTTTGGATATTTTTATCTTCTCGTTTTTCTCGTTTAAAACATATACATCTCATAAATTGTAGTAATCTAACCCAAGTTTGTTTATCGAGAAGATGAATTGAGATTTTATCCTGTGGAATATCTAGGTACATACTTTAACATTCTTGTTGCAGCCACACCTCAGTAAAAGCTTTAGTTTTTGAAATAAAACTAAACATGTAATGTTCATTTAAAAAAATCATCTGTGTGCATCGATGTACAAATGAATCTGTAGAAACTCATTCCTTTTGCATTGTGTCTATATCAATACTGAAAATAAGAACTAAATCGAATTTGTGTAAATTTGTATTGCAAATTGTATATTGAGTTCATTTAGCGATTTCATAATAACGTACAACTGCGTAATGACTGCTTAGAGTCATATTGCTAAGGGGTCAAAAATGAACACGTGTTCAAAATTCGAAAAATCATGATTGGCTCCCTTAGGAGGCAATCACGATCATTAGAATTAGATGTTCGTATTCAAACTGCTATCGTGTTACTTAGGGTGACAGTTGTAAACTTTTGAGTTCTAAGGGGAAGACTTGGGTATGGTAATAGGCTTGTTAGATATATTATTTCTGTTAATATCTTAACTATTATGCTGTCCAGTAAGGCCTCTTAGATTAATTTTAAATCAAATTTTTATAATGCAAATTGGAATTTTATTCTAAAACTACTAAACTCTTTTTTTCAATACATTGGTTGCTCGGGTTGCTTGGAAGAAATTGCTTGAAGCAATAAAGCCGCCCTTTGCATCAAATGTCCTGTCTGTGTGTGTGAAATTTGTATTTGTTTTTGTATGCAATAAAGATTATAAATAAATAAATAAATAAAATATGTATAATATTGAATTACACAAGATATTCATACGGTGATAGGTACTTCTTCTTACTCTTTAAGGTGACCTCTTCTGAAACATTTAATTTTATTGTAGATCGAATATTCGTATTCCTACACGCTTTAGAGTCATGCATTTCATGCCTATTATACTTTTCTACAGTTTGATAGATACGGTAAGATAAACATCTTACTGTATCTATTAAAGCTCACAATGGTTAAGGTGCAATATATAACGATCAAAGAAAGTCCGATTTTCGTTTGATGTCGAATCTACGTCGACAAATTTGTTACGTTGCAAATGATACTGGAAGGCGTTTACGTACCAAAGGAAATGGTTTTTAAAGCAGCTGTTAACCTGATTTTATGAGAATCTAATATATCGTGATCGTGTAAACACGTCACTGGGTGCTATTGGGAAAAAAACAGGATGACGCGGGCTAGTTTTTGAGAGACCGAATGTATTTCCTTAGTAAATAAATTGCAAAGAAGTAAGCGATATTCTTGAAATATATTGACATCTTAACATGTTGATGTTTTGAATGCATTTGAAATACTATGCAGTTATGCACCTTTAAAATTTAAAAGAATTCACATATTATCATCTCAATTGAAGTTAAATAAGATGTTTAGGTCTCCGTTATTACTTAAGTAATAGGTAGGTATACCATGATAATGAATACAAACACCATAAAAGTAAGGACAGTTTCATACACACTTATTTCCTTAGAAGTAAGTTCAAATAAAGTCAACTCAAATGCAATAGTTGTGTCCGTGACCGATTTTTTATTTATTTTTTTAGTTGACGCGTGTCGACATGTGCTAGAGTTATAAATTAGCAGGGGACACGACGCACCCTCGCAATTTTTTTTAACAAATATTTTTGAACAATGGCCCGTAACTATGCGCGTGCGAGCTAAAATCATTCCCTTTGGCATTGCTTTCCTGTGTCATTTTAATAATATTTCGGGCTAGTTCATTAATCTGGCTGATAATAGACGAAATATAAGAACCGCGTGAATGTATGTATGTTAGCCAGTTATTCTAATTGACAAAAATTTAAAAATAAATATTTAAATAAATAAATAAATATTTCAGGACAATTTTCACACACGACACGATCTGATCCCATACTAAGCTTTTCGCTTGTGTTATGGAAACCAGATGGCTGATAAACATACATATATAATTTTAAATAAATACTTATATAGATAATTAACACCCAGACACAGAGCAAACATCTATGTTCATCACACAAATATTTGCCCCGGGTGGGAATCGAACCCACGACCTCTGACTTGGAAGGCAGGGCCACTACCAACCAAGCCAACCGGTCAGTCAACATGAAAAAGAAAACGGATTTTTTTTAAATTAATGTCTAAGAGGTATTTGTTTTGATACATTCTTTAACAAAGAACGGTTATTTAATTAGCTACATTACTATTGTTTGGTTACATTCATTAGCCTTATTAGGTGTGAAAATAATCTATTAGGTTAGTAGGTAAGAAGAGATTTAGGATTATGAAAGAATTTTTATAAACATAGAAAAAAGGTAAGATTATTACATGTTGTCTTAATTTTAAAAATGTCTGTATCAATTACGACTTCCAAAAACTTTATACAAATATAATTTTCCAACATTTTATACCCAACTTCCGTATCTATATCACACACGGAAACTCCTATTATATCCGATAATCGATCGGGTTCAAAGCAAGTAAGCAATAAAGCCGGTTTATGTGCGATAAAGTAATGTATCCAGATCAACATAAACAATATTTTATGTGTCTTGCATTCCGCTAAATCTTATTTTTATCTCTTCGTTCTGGTATATTTTGCCATATCACATACCTACATGTCTCTTTTACGAGTTCACAGATAATTTATTGCGTCTAATGCCGATAAAATTGTTTTAATACTGTCCAGTTTTTACTAGGTTTTAGTAGATTAATTAAAAATTTGAAGGATAAAGTTTCTGCAATGGTATTGCGTATTGCATATTATGTGTGTAGATACATATTGTATACTGCAATTGTGTGGATGCTTTTATGTCCATGTAAAATAACAAAATATTTATTTTTAAATAAGAAATGAATAATAAGTGTTAAAGAACAATACAATTTTTTTTTGGATTTTTTAAATAATTTATGTTCTTCATCAACTTTGAATATTTTTATTCAATATATAATTTTTCAAAAACTACAAAAAAAAAATGTATTATGTAGGTCAGTAATAATACTCTAAAACATCAAGGGATTTACGAACAAAAATCGAAAGATAGCAAATCGAATGGAGATTCAATTATAGATTAGCCCTTGCAACGCACCGCATTCACAATGTTGGGACACGTGAATAAATAAACACAATTATTTTGCACAATGGGGTAATCCTTATTCTGTTACAACCTCGATCCGAAAATCGAGTCGCAGACCATTACCGTTGTTTCATTTTTAGTGAAATCGAGTATTTTTTTGCAACGATTTTCTATTAATAATGCTTCGAGGTAACAATAGACATACATCAATTCGAGTGTCAAAAACTAACATCTGCGCCTTTCGTTGTAAACACACGAGGGTCCAAATTCGCATCCTTGGGGGACTCCAGGCTAGCCTATGTTTACGCTTCATTATTATTGTGCCATGTTTTGGTGTAGCTATAAACGATACGCTCCACTATTATTATCGTTGAAACTAAAGATTCTGTACCATTGTTAGGCTTTAAAACGAACGTTAACGTCGGGCGGATCGGGTATAAGTTTTAAAGGGATTATGTTTAACTCAAATAATTGTTCGAATATATCGGGACTAACGTTAAACCATTGAAAGTTTTAACCTTTAGTAATTCACCTCGTTTCCTTATTCTCTTAAACATAATATAAAATGCACATGAACCTGTATAACATACTCTTACGTGAAATGATTTTAACAGGTCCAGTCAACGGAGGACTTAGTGACGATTACATGGGAAGCGGTGAAGCACCATACATCATCGAACAACCGCTTGACGTCACCGTAGCGAAGCACCAACCAGCTACTCTAAACTGCAGAGCTGGTGGCTCACCATCGCCAACCATACGATGGTACAAAGGCGGCGTGCTTGTAGTATCAGATACACATAGAAGCTTATTGCCAGCTGGTGGTCTGTTCTTTCTAAGAGCAACGCACGGTCGTGCACACTCAGACGCTGGCGTGTATTGGTGTGAAGCCACTAATCCGTATGGTACAGCTAGAAGTCGGAATGCAACTCTTCATGTAGCTGGTAAGTTATCTAACTGCTTCGTATTGATGATAAAACTTGAGTTAAAAATATTCTTAAATTCATTACCAAGTATATATTACTTTTTGTCTGAGTATCTTATTTAATTTTAGTACGATCGCGATAATGACCGTTATAATATGCCTCAATAAAAAATATTATGTTCTTGATCTTGTAGTTCTTCGAGAAGAATTTCGTTTGGAACCTGTAACTACACAAACAGCACAAGGAGACACTGTGATTCTAGAATGTTCACCACCTCGTGGTTCTCCAGAACCAACGGTATATTGGAAAAAGGACGGACACATACTTCACTTTGATGGAGACTCGAGGTAAATAAAGTTATGTAAATATGAAACCCCGCAAACGTTATGTATCACATTATGATACTTTGCATTGTATTCTGTATTAAATCGTTTGAATTAGAGATCCCTGGGCCTTTTTATAATTAAGTAATATCAAGGCAATTTTCCTGAATGGAAATATAGTTTAAATTTTTTACATATGCTAGTCGCTCGATAGTAATGAAACAAAAATGGCCAAGTGATCCTGAACTGTTCATAATCGTCAATTTGCAAATAATGGAGCATAAAGTTAATCGCTGCTAAAATTACAAAGTATAACCACAGCTCTATTAGAAAGTACGTACAATATAAAATGAAAGTTACATGCCAGCAAGTTGGTTCGATAAAACACACTTACGTAAAATCGAGGGTATAGTTGCTGAGAGCTCTCAACTGTTAAATGGGATGGCGGAAATGCGATAGTCTTGTGAATCACTGCAAAATTAATTCGTGTAACATCAGACAATAACGTATCGTATAATTTGTTTACGGTGCTTGAATTAAAAAGGATGTTGAAATTCTTATCTATGTAACTTTTGGAGCAGCGGTGTATTTTAATATTCTTGCGTGTTGATAAATTTAGAAATGAGGAACCGCATACTTAACTTAGTTCAGCATTTTAGTTCTAAACTGAAATTTTCGTATGTAAGATTAACAAACTATTTTTTTAAACTATAAATGTTGAATATGATAAAAATATAATAAGCGATGTGACTTTTTCTGCACACATTCACTCATTTAACTTTATTTATAAAATCAAATTAAAATCAGTGACCCCACTTTTTCAAACTTATTCAATTTGTTGTCTATGAATTTTTATGATATGCCCAAAGATGCATCTCAAGGCGACGCATGTATATTGAAGCATAAAAATAATTAACATGGGGAGGGTACATCAAAGTTTGAAAGAAGGGGATATTTGAAGAGCTCGACAAGCAATCAAGCAAAAATCTTAATAGTTCTGACTCAGTAGACCCCTTATTAAATGTTAATTTTCTATTGAATAATTCCGCCCTATATTTGAATGACTTTGTTACAATGCGCTTTGTTTACAGTAATGAAAATTAAATGTCTATTGTCTACGATGCTTATTAAAACGTGTAATTATTTATATAGAATGCATTTAGTGGACGGAGGGAGTCTGGTTATTCAAGATGCCAGACAGACAGATGCTGGGAAGTACCAATGTATCGCAAGGAATGCTGCTGGTACCAGAGAATCTACTACAGCAACGCTAAGAGTTCATAGTGAGTAGTATATCAATAATTACAACGCACAAAAATAATTCGTTATAATAATTACCGTAGACAAGGTACACTTGGCGATGTTATAATAATATTTACCGACTTCATATTAGTCTACCTAGTTTCAATTTAATTACGGCAGTTATCAAATATGTACACCCATTCACTTGGCTGATTACAAACGGCTATCATTTTACCTTTCATATCAATCAAACGGAAGCCAATCAATAATGCGCTGCCCATAGCAAAACCGTCAAGCGATTGTACCGTGTCACTCAATGAATTCTCATTTCACAGTTAAACCGTATTGGATAGCGGGGCCCGAAGACGTGGTCGCTCACACCGGTGAGAGCGTGTTGTTTCACTGCAGGGTGGGCGGGGACCCTCTACCTGATGTGTTGTGGAGGAGAACCGCCGGCAGTGGGAACATGCCACTCGGCCGCGTCAAACTCTTGGACGATAGAAGCCTGAGGCTCGATGGCGTGGTTTTAGCAGACGAGGGGGAGTACACTTGTGAAGCTGACAATGCAGTCGGAACTGTCAGCGCTAGCGGGTATTTGACAGTGTACGGTGAGTGGATGCATTCTTATTTACTCGCTGTGATTACGCGTTCCGTTTATAATTATCGTTAGGGGTGTTTTTTGTGCGGAAATTGAATTATTTTTGAAGTTTAGAATGAATCATTGTAAGAATACATACGACTTACTTAAATTAAAAAGAAAATTATTAAAGTAAAATGAATGTAATCATCAATATTATAATTTTTTCTATGAAATATG
>CAJQZM010010892.1:0-17114 GCA_907164665.1 Colias nastes | reverse complement strand
TATTTTGGAAAATACTATATTTTGATGATGAAGTGTTGGCAACCCTACCTGGTCGTTATGCTAATAGTCCTTTGGCGTCAAGAAACTTTGTACTAGCTGGTATACTTCAATGCAAAATTGGTCTTAAATTTTCCGCCCTTAAATTCCCATTTCCAATAGCAAATTATTAAGTTATGTTAAACCTATGTAAGGAAGTGGTGTTCTGCGTGTCGGCTGCCTGCAGTCGCGATAGCGGGGAAATGGTCGGTTGACTACGTTTATGGCTCACCCGCCAGTACTAAGATTTAAGGCTTATACATGTATCTCTGAAATACACGTCCTAGAACCTTAATAATGCTTTATTCTGTCACATTTCAAACGCGAGTTTGTTAGCAATAAATTGTACTTAATTGTAAAGGTTTGTGTTGCTTGTGAATTTGATTTGTACTTGAAAGCCTTAGCTTAAACTATTTAGTTGATATTTTAAACGATATTGAAAGTAGATAATATTTTTTGTATACCTAAGCTTTTTACGATGCAAAATGCAAATGTATAAAATGTCTTCAACTGAACACAGTTCGTATGTCATTGTGTTTCATACAATGAATACTTTAGAAATGACGAAGACAAAACACGGATATAAACATACATTAAGAAATCAGAACAAAACTACCGGAAACCGATGCGGTTTTGAGGTTATAAAGATACATTTACAAAAGCTCCGTTCAATCAAGGGAATATTTACACGATTGTACCTAGGTACAGATGTTTCAGCAGGGTATTTATGATTTATTCATAAGACATTGGTTACAAAAGCGTCATTTTTTTATTCTTATACATAATGGTAATATAAATATCGGTGTTTTTGCATTGTTGTACTGGTACAATGATAAATATAAGTACCTTCTAGAATAATATCTCCTTGAATTTTAAGCTTTGCGTTTTCAAACATTTTGTTTAGAGCCATAAAAATAATTATTTAGTAAAGATGTTAAGATATGACGAATTCAGATTATTATTGTTGTGAAAAGTTTGAAAAGTCAATACTTCTTGTATTTCATGTGGCGACTCAGTGTTAAGAACATACAAAAATTAAATTGGTAATTATTTAAAATTATGTAGTACCTAAGCGTTATCTAAATGCACAGCTTAAGTCGATGAAAAAAAATTAAAGTTAGACGACGCGGACGTGTCATCTGGCAACGCAAATTAATGAATTTAATATGACCTAATCTCTCATAAGAGCCCTATGTACCTGCAGTGGGAACAGAATATGAACTGATAATTGATTACATTAACATAAAAATGAAAAGAATGCTTAATATAATAATTTACAAAAAAAGTTATAATGCAACAGAGATTATGTTTCAGCTATAAAACGAACGGCATGACTCCAACAAAACAATGTTTAAAATAAAATTGCAGTTATTGTCAGTGATGTAGACAAGGCGCCAAAGACATAATATATCGAAAAAATCTCTTAATACTATTATGTAAAAGATCTTATGTTGTTTTGCTGACGACAGATTTAATCGCTTTCGTGTTGCATGTAGCTACATAATACTTTATGAGTATAGAAGATAAACAATGCAGTATTAATGTTTATTTTTAAACCATTCCAAAAATGGGGCAAGATTTGTAAACGTAATGGTGATTTCACATCTACTTTGAACTGCATTTTTTAGGGAAATAGATAATATTAGTCGAGTATGATCCAGTAGATAATGAGCACTTTGCAAATTTATAGAGTAGTTGTGGATCAAATCAAATAAAATAGAGGGAAGAAGACAATATATTTTTCATCATGCTAATACTTTTCCCCTTCCAGAAAACAGTTTCAGTATACTTACTCAAACTCGTGTGGTACTATATTCGACTCCTATTTCAAACACCACTTAGTAAAGATTAATAAAATGATTATTCTATTATAACACAATGTGATTGTTATTTGGAAGATAATGTTGCTATTGTTATTAAAAATACAGGCGTCAAGTGGAAGATGTAATTGCACAAAAAACGCTAAACCACCGCTTTCACACCATGAGTTTTACGACACAAAAGTAAAATGCATTGCGAGATGAAGCCTTTGTGGTTGAACGTTTGATCTGTAATTAGGGTGGTTAATAACATAATAGCGGTTTAACGTAACGGTCCCAAACTGATAGTGGGCATTGTGTTTTTAATAGTTTAAACACAAGTCGATAAATGCCGTGAAGGTATTAAATGCACGCGTGAAAATGCTTTTTTTATGTAGTTATAGAACTAGCTACTGGGTATTGGTGTATTTGATTGTTCCATCAATAGAAATAATAATAAATAATATAAGTAATATAAGCTTGTGTCGCTATTTCGTTAAGTCAAGATGTAAAGTTTTTGATTAAGTTTTATAAAAGTATCTTTAAGGCTCTATCTATACGTCATATTTATATAAAATTTATATTTTATAATTTTATAAGTTAACAATTACATAAATGATAAATCTTATCCTATTCTCCAAAGCTCCACTCAATGCGACGTCATTTCCACCAAAAAAAATCCGTTAAACCTTACAAAATGACAATCAGCATTTTGGATAGAAGCATCCAATGTTTGTAAAATACCGGACATATTCTGGAAGCAGGTGTGGTCTGACTTCCCCGACACTAATGAACACAATGAAGACGTACACCGAGCAACGTATCCGTCGTTGATCGATTGATTTACTCGCTGCCACCGCGCTCGAGCTTTTTGTATTCGGATGTCGCTCGCTATTTGCATATCACCGACGAATTTCAAATGAGACGCGTGTGATAGCTTTGTGAATATGACATGCGATTTCAGTTAATGGCCGACGATCAATTTCGTTTGATAGTCTATAATGTGTGGGTATCTTGAAAAGACGAAACGTGGATGGTGTTATAAAGTGTTTGTGGTTGATAATCTAAGATTTAGAAACTACGAAACTATTTTTTATATTACGCAAATAATCGGCAAATATTTTAATATATTATTAGCTAGCATATATTTATGATGTGGCTGTTGTTTAATAGTGATAGGTAGAGCCATTTGTTTATACCCATTTTTAAATCTTTTTTCTGCTGCTTTGGGTATATAACCGATCTAAGACTTAATTGATCTTTTCTGAAAATGTATAAAGAAACAGACAGAACATTTCAGTGAATATCACAGTATTATTTAATAAAACGTATTAGTATAATGGATTATAAAGTAATCAGCCTCTATTTAGAACACAACTAGCATGACGTGGTCTAATTACTATGACAGTTACAACGATGTGCACTTCGCACAATTGACTCGCCATTACCAGCTGACAGCACGAACATTGACCACTGAGTGTGTACATTCCACTTTATTATTGATTATTAAATTGTCATAAAAGTAATGTTAACATGTGACCGTATCTAGCTTTTATATCAGTTTGTGTCAAGCATACATGAAATACATGTCGTCAAGTTTAATTTTATGAAAATAAAACACTATTGAAATATAATGTAACTGCTTAATATTTTTGCTTTGATATCATTTTTATTCTTGGATTTCACAACCATACACATGTAGAGATTAAAAGAGCTTACTAGCAAGGTTATTTCATTACAGCTTCGAGATCTTCATAGTAAGCATCCCTATCGCCTTCATTACTAATTCACATTGTTCGCATAAAATCACATTACATCTGATAAGTTTTATTACATAGGTAGTATTTAGTTTTTATAGACTAAATATTGTGTAATAAAAGTTATCAGTGATAATTAGGTATGCAAAACGACACAATAACCGATATGTTAATTCGTTGTTCGGACGATTTAGCACCCCGCCGTATCTTCATACATTTGTAACCGCTGAGGGGTTCCGTATCGCATCAATCTACAAGATATCTACTTACTTATTCCTATCATCGAACAAATGTTTCAAAAACATTTAATTACCTGAATATTTATAAGCGACTTTAATCGCCCACTTTGTTTTAATAACATATATTATACAATGAAGAGACCTAATTATCGTTAAGTTATACCTACGATGGAACGTAAGTACATCAAATATTACGATTACGAATTATACGTAGCAAGCTATTAATTGTTATCTATTTTTACGAATTTTTAATTCATGAAATTTACTGGTGTGTTATTAATTCATAGACATTGTTCTGAAAAAAATTGCTAAAAAGGTATCATAGTGCATTGGGGCAAATGCAGATGTAGAGTTCAGAAGTTCTATCGTTCAGGTAAAGTTTGAAAGTATACAGGTTTGAACATAAATAATAAAAATAAAAAAAGAGTTTATTTTCTCACATCAGTTACATAAAATAAGTTAACACATTTTCAGTACATATAAATAAGTGTGAGACTGGTGCCTAAACTAGGTAAGAACAACTAGGTAAGTAAATAGCATTCATAGTTTTTTTTAAACGCTCACTAGCTACGTGTTAATGAAACATTAGGACTGGATTTACCCATCAATTAACACAGAGTAGGCACTACATAATAACAAACGCAGCAATTTCTTTGACTGAATGAGGATCATGAAAGTCTTAAAATGACTAAATGTTTCCCTAATATGTGAAATGAAGTAAAGTGTTTTTATTGTGCTATAACATCTGCTGTGTATCTTGAACTAAAAAAAGTTCACAGAATCGTCGCATTCTACTTCAAAATAACATTCAACCATCAGCGCTCAAATTACCAGATTTCAAACACCTTGTTATAAACATTATCATTTCCTCCTATTTTGCACGAAATGGACATTATTTAGTGATCGATTAATTATTTATGAAAGCTCTTTAGCTCTTTCATTATATTGGAATACATTACAATAATTTTGACAAGCTGCTAATCATATTCTAATGCACACCTTGCGATATTTTGTCTGGCGCTTAGAATTTTAAAGAGCCACAAACAGGAATGTTTAAAGGGTTGAAATTAATCTGACGATAGTTAGACAGGTGCTTTTGTTCCGTTACTGATTGAAGTTTATCCAGATATGAATGCGTTTATAATAATTTAAACTCATCTATCGAAGTATTATGTACCATTACAATGAATTGAATTATATTTTATACTAGCTGCTCCGCGCGGTTTCACCCCCGTGGCTCCACTCCTGTTAGTCGTAGCGTGATGGTCTATAGCGGTATAGCCTATAGCCTTCCTCGATAAATGAGCTATCTAACACCGAAAGAATTTTTCAAATCGGACCAGTAGTTCCCGAGATTAGCGCGTTCAAACAAACAAACAAACAAACAAACTCTTCAGCTTTATAATATTAGTATAGATTATGTTGTTATATTATGTTGTTAGACCCGTTAGGAACGCAATAAAAAGAAGAATATAGTACCTATTGACTGTTTCCTGGAATTAAAAAATAAATAGTTGGTACCTATCTATATCTTTTTAATACATTTTTTCTGCAATAGTTCTTATGACATATATTCAAGTATTGAGATTATACAGTATCCTGTATAATTAGTTATTATCAATTGTGAAATAGAGGAGAAAATTTAAAATAATAGAAAGTGCAACAATACAAAATATGACTCCTCACTCCACCTTAAAAATTGTATGTAGGTTTAATATTTATGTACAACAAAAATAAATATGAAATAATATAAAGTCTCACTCAAAGATATGCCTTTCTTTGAAGTAATTAGTTGATTTAAGATTAGTGGAGCGATAGTCACGGTGTGTGCGTTATATGACTCGCTTGATGGGTTTTTAATTGCCTTAGTGTAAATACTCCACCCTTTTATATTAGGGAAATTAAAACAAGAACTTTTTTCTTAAATTTGTAGATTGTAGGATTATTTTGTTGGTCTCAGAATTATTTAGTGGACGAATTATTGTAATTACCATCGATTTTTCTTTCCAATCATAAGAGCAGGAAAAGCTATTCGCGATAGTTATATAGATAATTTTGAAGCTCATAAACAAAGTTTTATGTCCTTTCTTTATACGGAGCCAAATAAAAAAAAACAAATTTCTATTAGTTAGCCATAAAATAACTTTAAATATTGGAATTATCACAAGCTCAAATATTCTACAGCACAAACGCGATAGAAATATCTCAAACGATGCCCCAAGCTTTCGGAAGCCATCCTTTATATTCCTTATATTATAATTTATAAAAACTTTTATGTATATAATTATTAATTATGCATTTTATAAACATTTGAGTCATCAAATATCGAAATTTACATAAGATGTTAATATTATGAAGAAAGGCATTTGTCGATCTAGATAACACCAAACGAGGACGAAGCTATTGTTTTGTAACGGCATGTGAAAATTTGTTTCATTCCGTAGCAGATATTAAAATGTAACGGTGAATTTAATTTGTTTTTAATTACATTCAAATTGAAGCAATTATAAAATAACAACATTGAATTAACATAATAGATTTTGGACATTGAATTGGCGAAGAGTAGATAGGTGTTTTAATTGGTAAATAGTAGTTGAATACCCCCCAACGGTCCAGGCCTTGTCGCGGCGGAGGGGCTCAGTAGCTCAGAGTTATGGCCCTCTGAGTGAAGCGAAATTGGACCAGCGAGGGGCTGAACGGCTGGTTTAGAGTCGGGGAGATTCGACCGGCCCGACGGCCAGGGCTAGGTGTGGCCCAGCGGCCGCTGTGTGCGGCGTGGGATGGCGACCAGAGGTCGTGGCTTGGCGGACCCCGTGTCCACTAGGCAAAGGTGGCGCTGAACGGCAGTCGGGGTTGGGAGGCCTCGACTGACCCGACGGCAGAGGTCCTGTTTGTGGACCAGAGAGGAGCCGGCTTTTATGCGGCGGTGGATGGCGGCCAGAGATCGCGGCGCGGCGGGCTCGCTGGTTTAGCAAGCCACGCCGTGCAGCGGAGGGCGGGATCCCGACGCGTCATTGTGATGACGCGCGGAGACTCCTGCAGAGAGGTGTGGGGCGGCGGCCGCTGTAAAACGGCCGTCTGCCAACTCGTAATCCGGTCCGTGGGGCCGGACCGAGGGCCGCCACCTCTGGTGAGGTGGGGGCTGCGAGGTAATCTCTATAAAAGTGCGCCGGAGGGTCCCCCGACGTGTATTTCACACATCGGAGGACCTTCCGGCGTGCACCCTCCGGCCGGACGGTGTTGGGGTCGGGGGTTCGGGGGAACGCGGATGATGGAGCGGGGAAAGATCCATTGTCTGCGCGTTGGTGGCGTAAGCCTTCGTTCCAGCAGCCGCCAGCGAGGGGGGTTCTAGTGGTGGGCCTGGAAACGGGCATCTGCTGGGCGGGACACGCGGTAGAGTCGTAACCGTTCCCGCAGTTCCATCCAAAGCAGCGCGATGGAACAGAGTGGGGTTTTAGTCGGTAAAAATCCGACATAACCACGGCTCCATCCCCGGGAGCCGGGGGTATCTAAGAAGATTTCCCCACTATAAAAAAAAAAAAAAAAAAAAAGTTGAACCTAAATAATTTTAGCATACGTTATAGGTATAGATTTATGTTTAAGTTTTTTATTCATTTGTGGGCGTTTAATAGGGAATAAGCACAATTTTTTTCCTAAATACCAAACCTATAGATAGTAAATAAGTAGATATCCATAACCTAATGATTTTTTTTAATCTACATATATTTAACACATGGATAAACATTGCGAACTTTTTTTATAATAATATATATTCGGTTCAATTTTTGTAAAGTAACGTTGAATTTATATCAATTCCTTATTAAATTATAAGGCAAAGTAGGCATTTTCCCACTAAATTTATCTTTATCTGTACGTATAGTATTATATTATTATCTGTGGCTGTACATAGCAGCCAATGGGGGCGGCAATAAAGACTAATTGCATTGTAAAAGGGGAATGCACACCAATGACTGAGCATTAGGGTCCCGGTACATAAGGCAAGTAAGCAGAACGTAAATGGCTAATGAACAATTCTCTATTTAATTGCTTCTTACATCAACACGATTACGTATACAGTATAATTTTATTTATGTTCTTTTTAAATGTTGTTTTTATTACTTTTTTATTAAACTTCATTTAGATAAGTAGGTACCTACATTCTTATTCTCTTGAGCAGAAAATTATAAATAATTTATCAGCATTGCGTTACAAAAAAGTATGTACATAGCAATATAGACTATATTGTCATAGTATTACAATATATTTATTGTAATATTGTGATTTGTGATATTGCTATGTATTTTATACAGACTTTTCTGTAAAACTATGCTTAAAACTTTTGCACTGTTTTGATTTAAATCTAAATACAGTTAAAGTATTTAGGCGGTGCATTTCAAAAGGAAATTGTAATGTATGCTAATTGTTTACCGTAGCTTATGTGCGCGTCTCCAAAACAAGGCAATTGACCATAGACATCACTTTTGTGAGTCACAAACTTGTCACAAACAAGAATTCTTCAAAATGTTCAAATCGCTTATTGATTTGACATAAACAAGTACCTATTTTTACTGATAACATATACATTGCATAGTTATAATATAAAAATAACCATGATGTTTATTAACGCACCATAAAAAGGAATATATAATTACAGTGTACATATATAATGATAAGCCTTAGATTTTCTTATTTGAATAAAATTAAAAACTTAAACTTAGAAAGTAGAAACCTCAGAAATATTTGGTTCTCCTCAACCTCAGAACTATATTTAAATTAAAGCTATATATATACCTAACTAGTATAATTAAATAGTTAATGTTATATTGGAAATATATCATGGTACACGGTAAAATTCCTTTGTCTGATATGGAGTTGTGCCGGAATAATCGCCCACAAGGTACAGTACCCAACAAATAGATAAGAAGAAATAAAAATAGAACATATAGCTAATTTTAAAGTAAGTATATGCGTATGCTAAGTTTAAACAAATCGTCTAGCTTATACAGATTTTCTTGATTTTAGATTTGTTACATTTCTCCCTTGCGTGGATTAGGATAAAATTTTGAAACACTTCTAAAAGAGTTTCACATTCGAGTGAACATGAAATAAGAAATCTATCTTTGTCACTGAACGATTTGTCTATTCTAGGCTTCGCTTCTAGGTCATTAGTTCGTTAAGGTTAGGCGAACGAAATTCAGCATCGGTACAGCTAAGTATGTCAAACAGTTTTAATTCATTTCTATTAGCTTTCTAGTTGTAGTTGGCGCGACACGGAAGCCCGCTACTGTGCGACTCCATTGTCATAGAAACACTCGCCTCATAATTGGTTATCACACCTCGTTCGTCACGCTTTGGCCGAAAAGACGCCGCCCGCTTTTGTCACCTGTTCATACACTCAACTGTTTTCTTACATACTTTAGACACTCCTTTGACTTCTTTTTATCTATTAAATGCTATGTTATGCTCTATTTCGGCGCGCATTTTGCGTTTAATTTGACCTGGTTGTCGATTTAATATTAGTTCGGTAAATGAAAATGAGATACACATTTATAGATAAGATTCTTCATTGCGGTCTCCAAGTTCCTAAGGTAGATTTAAAATGAAGCCTGAACAGCCCAAAAGACAAAACGTATTAAATATCAAATCTGAATTTGTGAAATTTCTAACACTCTACTAATACTAAAGACTAATGCAGGTACTTTCTTTATATGCCTTGCAATCATATGAAAGGATTTTGACCGTAAATTGTAGCGTCCTTAAAAGCTACGGCACGGATATGGTTTCAAAGCTTAGGTACATTTTACAATGACGTTACCTCTGACCTATTGCCGTTCCAGACGAATCCCAAGATTTCAAGCAGAGTGTTAAGCTGAAGACTATTAAATACGGGTTGTTGAGTTGCAATCGCTGGCTCATTATCCTGTCGATACTCCCATCGTGCGCACGAACATCGCTGAGCTGCCTCTACTTACTGTCAAACTTAATTCTTCACTCGTGTCGTTGTATACCAGCTTGCTGTGAAACTGCACTATCCCAGCTCTACGGTTGTTTGATAAATATCCGCAAATTCGACACGATCGCTGAGACTTATGATAATGTTGAAATGCCATGGTTTTGGTGTTAGGGTACGCTTACATTTATTTATAATTCTATTGAAACCTTACAACGATGAAACCAGGACTCGAATGCGATTCGCTGCTAGAAAGCTAATAAAGAACATAATATGACATAGGATGCTTAGTGTAGCACATATCAGGTAAACAGTCTTTACTTATATTGAACTCCTATCCTTATCAGAATTTCCTTACAATTAATAAACAAATAAAATCTTTAAAAATTAACAATTAATCCATCCACCAAGAGTTATGATATTTTACGCAGAGAATCTTACGTAGCTTGCGTATACTTCATTCAATCAATTGTATTGAAGTGTGAAATATAATTTGGAAGAGTGATTAGTGAGCTTGGATATAAATTAGGCTTAGTGAGCGGAGTTGTGAGCTAACGGCTAGTTAGTCGCACTTGTTACAGTCGTGCTCCACTAATGCTGGAGGTACTTAAGTATGGAATAGCTTTTATTTCAATTAATAATTTCCCTTTATTTCTCAGTAACAAAATTAATCATAATACTGTTATATCTTACCTTATTGTTTTATTTAGAGCTACAGAACAACGTAATGAACCTAATTAATAACGATCTACAATTGCAAGTCACATAATATAACCATCGTTAAAAGAATAAACTTTCATATTTCTCATAAGGCTTTGATATACGTGTAAAACCTACGTCAGTGAACTTGAAGCAAAAAACATTCAACTATAAAATTATTCACTCTGATGACTGATCCAAAGATCAGTTTATACTTATGTAAATATATAGAGATATCATATAAATAGAATAAAGAATCCATCTCCACACTTACCACCCACTATAGACATTAACATATTACAGACCATTTATTTATATTAGTAGATTTCTTTATCACTTTATCATCAATTGTTAAGAGAGGTGTTATTTATGAATTGTGCACACAAGACGGCTTGATCAATGGTCGACAAGTCAATGTAAATATATACGTGCCTTTATTATAAGTCATTTTATGAAGCGTGATTTCGTGTTTACACTCCATAGTTATCGTATATAGTTATAGTATTTCTAAAAGGATATAAATGAGGTTGAGACATCAATTAATGAGAACTATTTTATATTATTAACACAGATACAGGATAGAAACATTTAAAATAACAATTTTCTATGTAAGTATATTTTCATATTATTAATTGACATCTAAAAAGATACCTACAGTGATTTTTTATTAAAATATCAACAACTTAATCAATAACCTCTAAAGTCTAACTGAATGAATCTAGCTCTAAGTGAACCACAGCAAAGCATAGGTAAGTACTAAAGTATGTTACTTGTAGAATATAGATATGACATAAAAATCCATTACGACCAAATAAAAAGAGATAAAAAATTAAATATTATATGCAAACAAACACATACGTCATACATACTCTGCAACCCTGGAAATAATATTGCAGCTTTGTTGATATTTAAATTTCAGCAATGGAAAAATTTCATTCTACAAAATAAAAGCGAAGTTATTTAACATTCATACCTAACAATAGCTTAATTGAAAACACGAACACGCTCCGAATATCGTCACACCTAACCCATTTTTCAATTAATTAAAAAACTGTAACGTTTTATATTAAAAAACGCTATTCTAATGATGAATTAGTATGAGGACACCGCTCTGGTACCACCTTGGATTCTATTGTGTGTCCTCTCTTATTAACTGCTACAGAAGTTCATAGTATTTTTTGTCCCCAATCAAGTGACTGGCGACATCTATTGTGGGATGCTCACTAGCTCAGTAAGCCTTATTGTGTGCTCCTTCACCAACCGAGGCCTTTTCAATGCTCATCACTTTAGTATTGTGTGCTTATTTTGACATATCGCCCGGTATTGTTTACAATTTTTAAGGTCGTAAATTATGTTACCGCATTGTTATTTAAGACGAATTTGTTTGACGAAGATTCAGTGTGATGTGGGATTAAGGTTTTATATGATTTATTCGAATTCCAATGTCGTGCCTTTATGATGTTTTTTTCTTTTTTATCATTTTTTTTTATTATTTTATATTTTCAAAACCTATGTTACCTATATTATCTAAGTATTGCTGGTATTAGAAATTATAAATAATAAATTAGTAACATGCAAACATCCATCATAGCATATTCCATAAGTCCAATAGTTAAAATTTAACGTTAGATAAAAAATTCTAACTCAGATGACCTTTTAAAAATTGAACTCAAAATTGAATGTTTAATGTTTATGTCTTTTTAATATGGTACAACAATAAATTGTCCGAGCTAAGTGATATTAAGTGAATTACGGCGGTAAGTGCGAGCAGACTTAATGCGACTTAGCCTCTAGTTATCATGTATCACACTGCCAGCATTTTGCTTTAAAACTGTTCAGTTTTAATAAGCATCATTAGGATCATCCACAGAGTAAAGATTAGACAGACATTCCGCACAGAAATAATATAAATCAATGATGTGTAGAGCCATGGTGGCTTAGTGCTCACGTTAAGCTTACGACTTCAACTTTTAAGTCGATGAATCAAAGTGAGCGTGCAAGAATAAAAAGAGACTTATAAATTTATTCGCGCAAATTATTATTGCTCCAATCAGTGTAATAGATTCGTGAGTCCCTGCATTGGTGATAATAAATAGGGTCTAGATAAACTAGGTATATCATCAGAATGACCTATACAGAAAATAGCACACAACCAGGATAAGGATTATATTATTACATCTCAACTTAAGAAAATTACAGATGACGACTGTCAATAGATTTACAATACAATAGTTTACACGGCAAAAGTGTTTAAGTAAATTCTCTATCAATCATTCCATAATCATTGCATCACGATTGAAGCACAAATTACACATCACTTTCATATGAGACATAATATAATAGGTAGTAGGGTCAAAATTAACACAAGTCAAGAAAAATTAGAGGATTTTTTCGTATGTCTAACGTATAGATTGGTATAGGTTATGACGAAATTAATGTATAAAATCATAAAAGCGTTTTCCTACTACTCTACTTTCAAACGAGTCTCTATTCTATAAAATATTGTATATCCCGCATCGGCTACACTGTAGTATGATTGATCTACCTTCGCAGAGGTGCGCTCGCGGCGAAATTCAGATTTATCACCGCTACTTTAGAACCCTACATCCGCTCGGATCGCATGGGACCCACTTGCTCTCTTGAATACCTAATGACTTACAAATTCAACTTCATTTCCATTCATAATAGGCAAAAATAGGGTAGTTCAGTCGTTTAGAGTGTCCATATTCTTCCAAAGCAAAAACTTATTTATTTACTTATCATATGATCTCTACATACAGCTATACTTATACTGCATCTAATACACGACTACTTGATTGTTATAATGTAGACATAATTGATGCTTTAAAAGAGTAAACATCCCACTTAACATTTGATTATCTACGTAGTCCGAACCCAAGCCATAAATCATTATTGGGCTACACTTTAAACTGCTTAAAACAACAAGTGCAGTTATTATCGATAAAGATTTATAGGCTGTTCTGCTATTATCCCCAAAAGCTGTGATATTTGAACCCTTTTGTTTATAGCAGCCGCCAGCCAAACAATGAACAGGTGAAACGCTCACCCGCTCACGTCTTACCTACAAATGTATCTTTCTTTACGGTTTTTGTTAATTTTTTTATACGCCGACAAGGAAATGGTGTCCAGATAAAGGTCGGCCTAACACCAGCAGTAATTAGTGACGATTAATTATCAGTTATCTCGATCTTGAACCGCTAGCGTAATAATTGCTCACAACGTGTTCGGTTACAAATTTCTAAATATTCTAAATGTTTTATAGGCAATTATTGTATCTGTGCCTTGTAATTATATCGTTTAGCGATGTGTAAGCGGCAATCACTTCCTGATTTAGAGTGATTGCTAAATGCTAGAACGTCGATAATAAATTACTTAAGTGTAAATCTCTAAATATAATGCAAATACATATGTTTAAAAAAGGGTCAATAAAAAAATTGAAGTACAGATCTATGAAGTATTTGTAGTAGACGAGCATAAATTCTCCTCGAATAGGTACATGATTAGAAAGTATTATCTTCTTAATTCTCTTCATAAATATAACAAAGATAAATACGTAATTAAAAACATAAAACCATCATAAGCCGATGCACCACAAACATTTAAAGAACGGAAAAATAAAACATCGACATAATATGATTCTTTACGATTCAAAAGGGTAAAGATTATGAGCAAAGATATTCGAGATTCGTTGTTCAAAATCAATTTGTTGGAATATGGCAGGACTCGAGTCAAAAGAGTTGTTTATCTTCAATCAAGTGGTGTCGGCGTTTCGCATGCGCCGGCGCAGCCTGTGCGACGTGAGCGGGCTTCCTCGAACTGCGCCACAACGATCCTTCCTATGTCAATCACTTGCTTTAAGTGATGTTAACTTATTGTCGATAATTTTTGTGAAAATAACGCGGTGCAAATGTTTAATCCGCGTTATAATTAATATAATTTTAAAACTGTGGTATGGGTGCGTGAGATTATCTCTAATATCATTTAGGTATACATTTTTCTAATTCTATTTAATAGAATGAAAATTTTAAACTAAGAAAGAACTAAACGATAGACATCAAATCAAATCATGGCTAAGAATTTCAGTCATGGCTAGTAATCTAAAATCAGTAGGTAGAGTGCCCAAACTTTCTTACAGATCGCATATACGCCTGCACAATTGCATCCTCTATTCAATTACATTAAAAAAGTAAACGAACATCGATACTAGAACTGTGTACAGTTCGGTTAATTGAATATGAGCGATAAGACGGCTCTCCCAGCGGTAGGCAATTGATGCACCGATCGCTCACCGGTCGGCGCGGGCGCCCGAAGCCTCGTCTATTTGCACTCATTATACGACATCACGGACACTTATCGACTCCGACTTAATAATTACACGAGATAACATCTACCCACGTTACGTATTCATTTTGTACCGCGATCGCAAAAAGAATGTTCTCCTTTATACCTTTTTAAGCAACAAATCATGCTGTTACTAATCAATCATTATGTTAATCATATTCAAATACGATTAAAATTTAAGGTCGATGTGTATTTAAAGGATCCTGCGTGAGGCCCATCGATCAAAAACAACGCGGGTACAACCGTGGATAACGCAGGTGTCATGGCAGTGGTAACCATGCAATCTTTAAAAAAACACAAATAGGCATTTAAATATGTGGAGAGATAGTATAGAAAACTTCGATAAGAGTGATTTGAACGTTGAGGTTAACTTTTACAACATAATGCAACAGCGTTTTTGATTAAAATCTAATATTTGTACCTGCAAGCTAAAACGTTAAAACTTAAAATATTTTATTTACAATAGAGACACTAAATATTAACCCTTCTCAGTTCCAGATCCACCTTATAAATTCATTTATGACTCTGCCCGGTGCATTTTGCGGCCTTAATAGACAATTTGTTAGAACGTACACCCTTAAATGACTCCGAAAATATGTTAATTAAATACCAATAGATAAGGATGTGACGAGTTTATAGCCAATAAATCGGTCAATCTGTATGTTGTTACTTTGTCATTTTTATTCCCTTAAATATCCTAGTGTCGATGTTACACGGTTTATTTACGATGTTATAAAACGTATTGTGGCTTAATTATATCGTTTGAGAGATCCGTTTTTTCTTTGAAATGTCCATGCGAACATCACAGTTGTCTAAACATTAAAAAATGCGGTAATTTGATACAACGCGCAGGTTTAGGTGAAAACTTTTTGCGGAAATGTGCCGCGCGACAAAGCAGCTGCGGTATATTTTGTGGTTCCCGAAATTGGAGCTTTTGGCACTTTTACTGTCAATATTTTAAAATAATTGACTTTATTTGTAGTACTGGTTACTTAAAGAGTTTACAAATGTTGCTAATAATAAATATGCAGAAAAGGTCGTAATGGTTCAAACAACTAAGAATTATTAATCAGTGTACGATCAAGCACGTACAAAGTGCATCAAAGCGCTTAAGCTTGCATTCTATATGGACAAAATTATTTCCAACATTTTATACTTTACAATTATATTATATCCTCAATATAAAAAAAAACATCATAGTCTATATTCTGGCAATGATATAATGATAATTTGATTTAATTGACGAGTACTTTCATTGATATTAATGTAGGTCTCTATATACTTATAGGTATATATTAAATTAAATTATCAATTATATTAAAATGAATTTAACATCACTATCGAAATCCAGAAACTTACACTGTATATTTATTTAATGTTCTAATATTGCATTTTTAATTAACCTCAAGTCAAATTCGAGTTCAAGTAATTGATAACGATAATTCTACAAGTTGGACGTTCGCGGTTTATATCTGACACGCGATCTTGCTTCCAGAAACCTCAGGTAGGCGCCATCATGACAAATGCACTTTAAAGGTATGTCACTGCAGACTAGCCGAGTTGAATAAAAGTATCATTTAGTTATTTTAGGTTTTTAAACTATACTTTTCCATGAGAAATTGGCTTTTATTACTTTGAAAATAGATATGACATTTTTTCATAGCCGTCTTCTAAAACATTATATTGACCCCTTTTTTAAATTAAATCCTTATCATAAGGCATACCTTATTAAAGGAATAAATTTGCACTTTTTATGTGAGCAAAATGATGACATGATTACGCCTGTGTAATAGATGTTAGATAAATAGTTTTTTTTTTCTTTAAAGTTTAGAGTATATCATGATTACACGCATCGCCTGATTGTATATAATCATGCAATCCTTGGGTATCACGTAAAAGTTAAACGGGCTGCAAAGTTAAATATATATAATGTTTATAAAGTGAGAATAACATCATTTAACGGGTTCTATAAAAGTATAATCTTGCGTCAAAATAATCAGAAAGTCAAAATATTTTAACATCCAAATTACAAAGCAAACAACACACACAATTTTCGGTCGATTTGGCCAACGGTACCGAAACATTATATTCAATAGCACACGAAGCGAAACTAAATCTAAAACAATACAGACTTCACTACGATTAAATTAAATGAATTGTACGGACGATTACACATACGTATTTGGTTTGAAGGAATTCGGCTGTCTAATACAGAACTATTTTGTTTTTTTTGACAACCCGCGGTAGGTAGCCAGCGAACCATCGGTAGCTG
>CAJQZM010010891.1:0-10908 GCA_907164665.1 Colias nastes | reverse complement strand
GAGACGCCATGGATCGCGTGTCGCGTGCGTTCAGTTTTTTTTCGGTTTACATTTTAGGGTGCCGTATAAAAACCGTAACTGGCCACTGACTACCGGAATATAATTTTTGATAATTTCGTAAATTATATCCCATCGTTTAATATTGGTAAGGTAGCTACGACTTTGTTATTATAGGTTTGAGAAGACTGCGTTTGCTTAATTTGCCTACTATTGATCTACATAAATATTATAAATAACGTACAACTTATACCAGTTTTAGTTTGATTGTTTTATTTATAAATCGTAAAATATGTAATGTAACAACTATTGTAAAACAAAAATTAGAATGGGTAAGTAACAACAGTAACGTTAAGCATAAGTAAGTAGGTAACTAAAATTAATAGCACGCATAGTACAATATTCATACCACTGTCTGTTAATTACAATTATGTTATAATTTTTAAAAGGCCTTTGTTCTTCCGTGTGCACAATGTAGACATACTTATATTTGAAAGGTCAGTTATGAAATTGCGCAGTCGCGCGCGCGTCCACACCGCGAAACATGACCTACACAGAGCTGCGCTTACCTACTTGGCGCTTTGGTTACACTTCTCGAATTATATCTCATTTTTAGTCAATTACACATAACGTAACTGTAATAAAATGTTCCGCTTATAACCAGTACATACTTTAAAGTAAAAAACGGTGAGTCCGAAAGTGGAATATGTAATCAATGTCTTAACAATAATCGTGAATGTTGAAACTGATCATCTATCTAAAAATTTGTCTATTGACAAAAGTTATCCCATTGAGTTACTTAATCCGTAGATAATACTGATGCTGCTGAACGAACCTGGATGAAATTTAGCGCAGACAGAATTATTAATTAACTTTTACTTATAAATTAAATTATAATTGTAAGTATATAATTCGGCATGCAGTCGATAATATAGATTATTTCAGTGGTAGAGTCAAAAAAAGTATACTCTACCTATGACTAAAAACTTCAAACTTAAAACTTTCGCTACATTAAATTCTTCATCGAATAAAGATAAGTTTGACTTGTGATTTTTATTAAGACAAAAGCGAACATACATGCGTGCAAAGAGAAACACAATGTAACAAATCTAAGCCCTATGAGCTAAAAAGGTAAGTAGTTAGTTACATTTAATTAAAGGCGATACAGCGTTAACAAGTATTTTGATTAAGAGTCGAGGTTGTTATTTCAGTAAAATTATAACTCGAATGTTCTATCATGTTGTATCATGTTACCATCGCCCGATGCGCCCAGTAGCTATGCCCAACTGATGTATTTTTTTGTCTCTTTTCTGACAGATCGAATTAAAATAAACGCTCCGATAAGGCGTCCTACAATATTATCATCCTGTATTTTGTTACGTGAGCGTGTGATGGCAGTGGGAACTCGGTAGGTGGGAACCGAATATTTTTGATTTGTTGTTTCGGACATCCACGTAAAGGCCTTTGATTGATTATGATAATATAGGCCAGCGATATAGGTATGGGCAAAAAATTAAGCGCTTTATTCACATTTTTTATAGGACACCAAAAAAGGTTAAACTGTTTGATATATATATTTTTTATACAAGGTAATCATGAAAGACACGCAATCTTTATATTATTCCAGGAGGTGATGTTTAAAACAAGAATACAAAAAATTTCTTGAAGAAAGTGTGAAGGCGAGAGCAAATGAAAAAACGTAACATTAGAAATTTTAAAACAACAAATTCAGTCAATCGTGCAAGCTACTGAATTTACAAAAAGGGTGACTTTTTTGTGTGAAAAGCCGTTAAAGCCGCCAGATGGTCTATTTAACTAGTATGTACAAAATTTTACAGAAGGGGTTTACGATGTTTAAGATTTTTTGTGTAATGATATAGGTTTAATAATATAGGTACCTACATTCATACAAATTCTCCTAAAGTAAAACGTACAAAAGATTATTATCTTAAAATACTTGCATAACTCTAGTTATCTTTAGTGACATTTTATACGAGTATGCGGTATTAATTTATAAATCAACTGTAAACATCTAATATGAAAGAATGTAAGCATGTTTCTTGAATATGATATCATCGAGGGCAATGCTCGTAAGCTTTCGCTACCGAGAATAGCAAGGAAAATATTAAAACAAAAGCATTTTCGCCTTTATCGTGCCGAATACTCTGGCGGAGGCACATCGATATACACCTTATCAAATTACCTAGGCTACTGGGCATCTCGGCTAGGCGTACTAAAACAATCTAACCTCACTTCCTATCTCTCCGATAAGGTATTCTTATAGGAACGCTGTAAGGTATATTTTTCTTCGCCTGCGTAAGCTCACTTAAAACAAAACATGACGTTATGATAATAGTCGCTTCGGTGATTTTATGGAAACATGATATCATGTTGGCCTCTTACAAAAAGCACAAAACAAAACCCGACCGAAATTGTTTTAATCGTCGGAAGCCACACGGTACTTGGGAATATTTTGTAATTATTAAATGTCGATTGTTTAATGTACGCAAACTGCATAAATAAAGTTATGTTTCAATGAATTGCCCAATTAGTACTTTTATTTTACTTCATTTTTTTTTTGTTATTTAGTCTCTACAAATATGTGCACATCGATAGTCTAATCTTTATAGAGACATTGCTCTTTAAAGATTATATTATATTCGCAAGACACAATTGAGTTTCATAAATCAACTTATTACATACTTCGAAATTCACATTAATTATTCATTAATATGAATGTAAGTTAATAAATTATCTCATAAAATACAAGCTTTAACAAAATACGAGCGGAGGTTTATGGACTGTTATTAACCAGTAACCGGTAACTGATCGATAAGTGAAGCATTGACATGATGCGAAGAGACAGCATACGATTTGTTTGAGCCAAGGTAAGTTTATAGAGGCAGCTACCGATGGTTCGCTGGCTACCTACCGCGGGTTGTCAAAAAAACAAAATAGTTCTGTATTAGACAGCCGAATTCCTTCAAACCAAATACGTATGTGTAATCGTCCGTACAATTCATTTAATTTAATCGTAGTGAAGTCTGTATTGTTTTAGATTTAGTTTCGCTTCGTGTGCTATTGAATATAATGTTTCGGTACCGTTGGCCAAATCGACCGAAAATTGTGTGTGTTGTTTGCTTTGTAATTTGGTTGTTAAAATATTTCGACTTTCTGATTATTTTGACGCAAGATTTTTATAGAACCCGTTAAATGATGTTATTCTCACTTTATAAACATTATATATATTTTACTTTGCAGCCCGTTTAACTTTTTCGTGATACGCCAGGATTGCATGATTACCTACATACAATCAGGCGATGCGTGTAATCATGATACCTATGCTCTACTATAAATAAAAAAAAACTGTTTATCTAACATCTATTACACAGGCGTAATCATGTCATCATTATGCTCACATAAAAAGCACTTATATAGTGCCAATTTATTCCTTTAATTATGATAAGGCAGTAAGGATAAGGATTTATTTTAAAAAGGGGTCAATAGAATGTTTTGGAAGATGGCTATGAAAAAAATGTCAATCAATTTATCATGGAAAAGTATAGTTTAAAAACCTAAAATAACTAAATGATACTTTTATTCAACTCGGCTAGTCTGCAGTGACATACCTCTAAAGTGCATTTGTCATGATGGCGCCTACCTGAGGTTTCTGGAAGCAAGATCGCGTGTCAGATATAAACCGCGAACGTCCAACTTGTAGAATTATCGTTATCAATTACTTGAACTCGAATTTGACTTGAGGTTAATTAAAAATGCAATATTAGAACATTAAATAAATATACAGTGTAAATTTCTGGATTTCATAACTGATGTTGAATTCAGTTAAATATAATAGGTTTCGTAGTGAAATATAGTCACTACAATAATATCAAAGTACTCGTCAAATAAATCAAATTATCATTATATCATTGCCAGAATAAAGATGGGTAGGGATGGATAGGGTCTATGGTGTTTTATTTTATATTGAGAATGTCTGATTAATTATTACTAATACTTATAGTTGTTTGAACCATTACGACCTTTTCTGCATATTTATTATTAGCAACATTTGTAAACTCTATAGGTAACCGTCACGATAAGTAAACATGGTTAAAACCTTACAAATCGTCAATTACATTAAAATATTGACAATAAAAGCTAAAAGTGCCAAAAGCTCCAATTTCGGGAACCACAAAATATACCGCAGCTCTAACTGCTTTGTCGCGCGGCACATTTCCGCAAAAAGTTTTCACCTAAACCTGCGCGTTGTATCAAATTACCGCATTTTTTAATGTTTAGACAACTGTGATGTTCGCATAGACATTTCAAAGAAAAAACGGATCTCTCAAACGATATACCTAATTAAGCCACAATACGTTTTATAACATCGTAAATAGACCGTGTAGCATCGACACTAGGATATTTAAGGGAATAAAAATGACAAAGTAACCACATACAGATTGACCGATTTATTGGCTATAAACTCGTCACATCCTTATCTATTGGTATTTAATTAACATATTTTCGGAGTCATTTAAGGATGTACGTTCTAACAAATTGTCTATTAAGGCCGCAAAATGCACCGGGCAGAGTCATAAATGAATTTATAAGGTGGATCTGGAACTGAGAAGGGTTAATATTTAGTGTCTCTATTGGAAATAAAAATATTTTAAGTTTTAACAACTTTTTAGCTTGCAGGTACAAATATTAGATTTTAATCAAAAACGCTCTTGCATTGTGTTGTGAAAGTTAACCTCATCGTTCAAATCACTCTTATCGAAGTATTCTATACTATCTCTACACACTTTTAAATGCCTATTTGTATTTTTTAAAGATTGCATGCAATCTTTAAACCATGGTTACCACTGCCATGACACCTGCGTTATCCACGGTTGTACCCGCGTTGTTTTTGATCGATGGGCCTCACGCAGGATCCTTTAAATACACATCGACCTTAAATTTTAATCGTATTTGAATATGATTAACATAATGATTGATTAGTAACAGCATGATTTGTTGCTTAAAAAGGTATAAAGGAGAACATTCTTTTTGCGATCGCGGTACAAAATGAATACGTAACGTGGGTAGATGTTATCTCGTGTAATTATTAAGTCGGAGTCGATAAGTGTCCGTGATGTCGTATAATGAGTGCAAATAGACGAGGCTTCGGGCGCCCGCGCCAATCGGTGAGCGATCGGTGCATCAATTGCCTACCGCTGGGAGAGCCGTCTTATCGCTCATATTCAATTAACCGAACTGTACACAGTTCTAGTATCGATGTTTACTTTTTTATTGTGATTGAATAGAGTATGCACTTATACACAATATGTGTTCTGTAAGAAAGTTTGGGCACTCTACATACTGATTGTACATTCCTAGCTATGACTGAAAATTTGATTTGATGCCTATCCTTTATTTCTTTATCAATTTAAAATTTTTATTATATTAAATTGTATTAGAAAAATGTATACCTAAATGCTATTAGAGATAATCTTCACGCACCCATACCATAGTTTAAAAATTATATCTATTAATTATAAACATGCCCCGCGTTATTATCACAAAAATTATCGACAATAAGTTAACATCACTTAAAGCAAGTGATTGACATAGGAAGCATCGTTGTGGCGCAGTTCGAGGAAGCCCGCTCACGTCGCACAGGCTGCGCCGGCGCATGCGAAACGCCGACACCACTTGATTGAAGATAAACAACTCTTTTGACTCGAGTCCTGCCATATTCCAACAAATTGATTTTGAACAACGAATCTCGAATATCTTTGCTCATAATCTTTACCCTTTTGAATCGTAAAGAATCATATTATGTTGATGTTTTATTTTTCCGTTCTTTAAATGATTGTGGTGCATCGGCTTATGATGGTTTTATGTTTTTAATTACGTAGGTATTTATCGTTGTTATATTTATGAAGAAAATTACGTTAAAATTTAATACTTTCTAAACTTGTACTTATTCCAGGAGAATTTATGCTCGTCTACTACAAATACTTCATAGATCTGTACTTCAATTTTTTATTGACCCTTTTTTAAACATAATATGTATTTTCATTATATTTAGAGATTTACACTTAATTTATTATCGACGTTCTAGCATTTAGCAATCACTCTAAATCAGGAAGTGATTGCCGCTTACACATCGCTAAACGATATAATTACAAGGCACAGATACAATAATTGCCTATAAAACATTTAGAATATTTAGAAATTTGTAACCGAACACGTTGTGAGCAATTATTACGCTAGCGGTTCAAGATCGAGATAACTGATAATTAATCGTCACTAATTACTGCTGGTGTTAGGCCGACCTTTATCTGGACACCATTTCCTTGTCGGCGTATAAAAAAATTAACAAAAACCGTAAAGAAAGATACATTTGTAGGTAAGACGTGAGCGGGTGAGCGTTTCACCTGTTCATTGTTTGGCTGGCGGCTGCTATAAACAAAAGGGTTCAAATATCACAGCTTTTGGGGATAATAGCAGAACAACCTATAAATCTTTATCGATAATAACTGCACTTGTTGTTTTAAGCAGTTTAAAGTGTAGCCCAATAATGATTTATGGCTTCGGTTCGGACTACGTAGATAATCAAATGTTAAGTGGGATGTTTACTCTTTTAAAGCATCAGTTATGTCTACATTATAACAATCAAGTAGTCGTGTATTAGATGTAGTATAAGTATAGCTGTATGTAGAGACAATATGTTAAGTAAATATGAAAATAAAATGTTTGCTTTGGAAGAATATGGACACTCTAAACGACTGAACTACGCTATTTTGCCTATTATGAATGGAAATGAAGTTGAATTTGTAAGTCATTAGGTATTCAAGAGAGCAAGTGGGTCCCATGCGATCAGAGCGGATGTAGGGTTCTAAAGTAGCGGTGATAAATATGAATTTCGCCGCGAGCGCACCTCTGCGAAGGTAGATCAATCATACTACAGTGTAGCCGATGCGGGATATACAATATTTTATAGAATAGAGACTCGTTTGAAAGTAGAGTAGTAGGAAAACACTTTTATGTTTTTATACATTGATTTCGCCTTACTTATACTTATTAGACATACGACACAATCCTCTTTGCATAGGTATAAATATTATTTCAGTTTTCATAATTATTATTTTACAAAATAAAATACAAAATGGTTTTATGATAGAATTTAATGCCTCTGGATTATAAAATAACACAATATATTATAAAATTTATCAGATATGCAAGTGATGTGTAATTTGTGCTTCGATCGTGATGCAATGATTATGGAATGATTGATAGAAAATTTACTTAAACACCTTTGCCGTGTAAACTATTGTATTGTAAATCTAATGACAATCATCCGTAATTGTATAGATCGTAAAGATGCTGTATAATTTTTTCTGGCTGTGAGCTATTTTCCTGTATCTTCAGGTCACTTACACGATAGGTATTATATACACTTATTACTTATTATTATTATCTTATAGTAAATACAGAGGCGGGTTAGAATTATAATACCGTTGGTAATGTGGCTAAGTAATTGAAAAAACAATCTTCATTTTGTCAATGCAAATTTTCGTTTCCTTACAGTCGAAGACCAAAAGCTTTGCCACCATTGCTCTACACATCATTGTTTTATATTATACTAGCGACCCGCCCCGGCTTCGCACGGGTGCAATGCTGATACTAAATACACTACAGAAAAACTGTGAACATTGTATATACATAAAAACATAGCGGCCCGCTCCGGCTTCGCACGGGATAGCCGGGCGGCCGGCCGGTACCGCCGCATACGGTACGTCCCGCAATTTTTAAATCTGTAATATCTTCGAAAATATTCACTTAAATCATACGGTGTAAAGGGCCATATAGATCTATATTAAATGAACAATGTATTCAAGGTATTTAATTGGTTAAGGATTAATGCTGTAGGTATTGGTTAAAATCGCTTCGAAAATTAGCTATTATTTGTCGTAAAAAGTAAAGGACAAACAAAAGTTATTGTGGGTTATCCATAAGAGATAGACATATACCATCGCGGATTTTTCTGTAGACCTTTTTAATGTGTATAATACTTAGTACATTATTTTGATAAAACTCGAAGGGTTCAGCCTGCGTTTGCAATGTAAGCGGAAAAAATGTAATTTTTTACGACATCACATTAGAAACCTCAAAAATAACAGTACTTCTCCACTATTTAATGGATGTTGTTATACATATAAACCTTCCTCTTGAATCACTCTATCTATTAAAAAAAAACCGCATCAAAATCCGTTGCGTAGTTTCAAAGATTTAAGCGTACAAAGGGACATAGGGACATAGGGACAGTGAAAGCGACTTTGTTTTATACTATGTAGTGATTCGTGCGGAATGTCTGTACAATCTTTATTCTGTGGATGATCCTAATGATGCTTATTAAAACTGAACGGTTTTAAAGCAAAATGCTGGCAGTGTGATACATGATAACTAGAGGCTAAGTCGCATTAAGTCAGGTTGCTCGCACTTACCGCCGTAATTCACTTAATATCACTTAGCTCGGACAATTTATTGTTGTACCATAATAAAAAGACAT
This sequence comes from Colias nastes, assembly GCA_907164665.1. Classification (NCBI taxonomy): domain Eukaryota; kingdom Metazoa; phylum Arthropoda; class Insecta; order Lepidoptera; family Pieridae; genus Colias; species Colias nastes. Next base: position 2,354 of record CAJQZM010010891.1, on the reverse strand, counting down.
AAACATTCAATTTTGAGTTCAATTTTTAAAAGGAGTACTTCTGAGTTAGAATTTTTTTTCTAACGTTAAATTTTAACTATTGGACTTATGGAATATGCTATGATGGATGTTTGCATGTTATTAATTTGTTATTTATAATTTCTAATACCAGCAATACGCAGATAATATAGGTAAAGGTTTTGAAAATATAAAATAATAAAAAAAATTGATAAAAAAGAAAAAAACATCATAAAGGCCTCTTAAACAATCGCACGACATTGGAATTCGAATAAATCATATAAAACCTTAATCCCACATCACACTGAATCTTCGTCAAACAAATTCGTCTTAAATAACAATGCGGTAACATAATTTACGACCTTAAAAATTGTAAACAATACCGGGCGATATGTCAAAATAAGCACACAATACTAAAGTGATGAGCATTGAAAAGGCCTCGGTTGGTGAAGGAGCACACAATAAGGCTTACTGAGCTAGTGAGCATCCCACAATAGATGTCGCCAGTCACTTGATTGGGGACAAAAAATACTATGAACTTCTGTAGCAGTTAATAAGAGAGGACACACAATAGAATCCAAGGTGGTACCAGAGCGGTGTCCTCATACTAATTTATCATTAGAATAGTGTTTTTTAAAATAAAACGTTACAGTTTTTTAATTAATTGAAAAATGGGTTAGGTGTGACGATATTCGGAGCGTGTTCGTGTTTTCAATTAAGCTATTGTTAGTTATGAATGTTAAATACCTTTGCTTTTATTTTATAGAAAGGAATTTTTCCATTGCTGAAATTTAAATATCAAAAAAGCTGCAATATTATTTCCAGGGTTGCAGAGCCATGTAATATGACGTATGTGTTTGTTTGCATGTAATATTTAATTTTTTATTTCGAATCTGGGCATAACGGTTTTTTAATTTATCTATATTCTACAAGTTGCATACTTAGCACGCACTCATGCTTTGTTGAGCTAGAGTAATGCTCTAGCTGAATGCAGTGGGAGGTTTTTGATATTTTAATAAAAATTTACTGTATCTTTTTAGATATCAGTAAGTGATTATACGCATTGATAATAGTATAAAAATATACACAGAAAATTGTTACTAAATCGTTTCTATCGTGTACTTGTGTTAATAAAATAAAATACTCCTCATTAATTGATGTCTCTACCTCATTTATATCCTTTCATAAATACTATAACTACTTATATACGATAACTATGGAGTGTAAACACGAAATCACGCTTCATAAAATGACTTATAATAAAGGCACGTATATATTTACATTGACTTGTCGGCCATTGATCAAGCCGTCTTGTGTGCACAATTCATAAATAACACCTCTCTTAACAATTGATGATAAAGTGATAAAGAAATCTACTAATATAAATAAATGGTCTGTAATATGTTAATGTCTATAGTGGGTGGTAAGTATGGAGATGGATTCTTTATTCGGGCTCTACATAAATATAAACTGATCTTTGGATCAGAATGAAGAATTTTATAGTAGGTAGATTAATTATTGTTGGTTTCAATAAACTTTTCTTTGATGATAATCAAATGTTTATGAAATCATTAAAGTTTAATCTTTTAACGATGTTCATATTACAATTAACAAGTAACTGACGTGTTGTAGAGCGTTATTAATTGGGTTCATTATGTTATTCTATCGCTCTAAATAAAACTAAAGACAATAAGGTAAGATATAACAACATTATGATTCATTCTGTTACTAAAGAATAAAACAAAATTTTAATTGAAATAAAAGCTATTCCATAGTTAAGTACCCCCAGCATTAGTGGAGCACGACTGTAACAAGTGCGACTAACTAGCCGTTAGCTCACAACTCCGCTCACTAAGCCTAATTTATATCCAAGCTCACTAATCACTCATCCAAATTATATTTCACACTTCAATACAATTTATTGTATGAAGCAAATATACACATTACACAGGCTACGTAAGATATCCTCACTCTTGGTGGATGGATATCACATTAATGGTTGTTTTTAGGGATTTTATTCGTTTTTAAATTGTAAGGAAATTCTGATAAGGATTAATTAAGAAGTTAAATATAAGTACCTAAAGACTGTGTACCTGATATGTGCTACACTAAGCATGGTATGTCATATTATGTTCTTTATTAGCTTTTTAGAAGCATTTGAATCTTGGTTTCATCGTTGTAATGTTCCAATAAGAATTATTATTAATGTAAGCGTAGTTTTATACCAAAACCATCGCATTTCAACATTATCATAAGTCTCAGCGATCGTGTCGAATTTGCGGATATTTATCAAACAACCGTTGCTAGGATAGTTTCACAGCAAGCTGGTATACAACGACACGAGTGAAGAATTAAGT
>CAJQZM010010890.1:0-16098 GCA_907164665.1 Colias nastes | reverse complement strand
TAAAAAATTCCTTAATAAAAATTCTGTCATCGCGTGCGCTGCGGAATATATTCCTTGAAGTACGAGGATGGTCCTTATGAAAAAAAAAGACGGGTTGCACTCCGGGAGTGCCGGCAGAAGTGAAAACTTGATTATTAACGTTGAGCATGTTTGATATTTTGGAATGGTATCCGTCTTACGCTTTTTCGATCAGGTCACGTGTCCTGACGCGAGTTTAAGATTTTATACCCACAGAAAAAGTGCTCAACGCCGCTAAAGAAGTTTTCACTTCAAAAATGTAAACATGTAGGTACCACGGGCGAAGCCGGGGCGGACCGCTAGTGTACAATAAAGATGATCTGAGGTAGTAGGACTGAAACGTTTCATATAATATGACGTTTATGTAAATATAAACAAAGAAATTGGTCAGTTCTTGATAGCAACGCCTGTATGAGAGACTTTCAAAAACAATGCAAAGTTCACAAAACAATAGGCTGACAAAATAGTTGAAAACAATGAGATTTTCGCACGTTCTGATATTAATATTAAAACTGTAACCAGTTCATGAGGTAATTAATAATTATATGTATAGATATATCTATAGTCACGGAAGTTTAAGATAACAAATACGTCACATAAAACAATATAAATAATCCTAAATCGAAAAGGATCGATTAAGCTATTTTTGTTTTCAGTAATTATTCAGTTCATAATATAAGAAAAGAGCATGTGTGCATGACACGCGCGTTAATCCATGACGTGACGGTATTGCCATGACGCGTCCTTGAAATTTTACTCTCAACGCGCCTAAAGAAGATCACTTCAAACACTATGAAATAACTTTTATCATCGGTTTAATAAAAAAAAAACGGGAACACACTGAATTACATAAACATGCTGATTAACACTTCCATTCGAAAATAATAAGGCCACAGCCTGACCTTTTCTCTACACCACGCTACTAAATATACACCGAAAGGATTAATTACTAAAAGAAAGCTGATTTATACATGTTGTTTTAAAAGTTTCCACGAATGACATTTGAAGACGTCAACGACATGGTGAGGTTACGGAAAAGATGTCACAATGCAATATTGGGTGATAATTAAAACTACACGAATCTCCACCAAAACAGGCTTTCGCTTTTTACCATACATTTAGATGGAATTATGTGTGAAAAGTTAAGTTGTATCTTGTCTATCGTATCTTGTAAAAAAACCATACGTAATATTATAGAAACAAAATGAGAACGATATAGGTATCTATGGGGAGATTAATTATGACAAACAAAAGGTATTTTTTATAAGAAATGATATAGACGATCCATGTTTAATTTGTTTACATTGGACCTTATAGACAATCTTTTAGAATTGAGTATCTACTACAACTTGAACATTATACATTTTTATTAAAATCAGAATACCTAATAACTTTTGGTTATACTTTGAAAGTGGAAAAAATGTAAGTGACAATAATATCCTTGAAATAATATTATTATTTATATATATATTATTATAGTCTAATCGTTACATTAATAAATAATTATAAAATACAAAACAATAAATGACAGTCAGAGATAATAAAGGAATAATTCCTTCGTTATTATTTAAACAAGCGAAGTAATAAAGCTATTAAATTAATACCTGATTCCTGAATTTTATCGGTAATATAAATTGTGTAATATATTAGCGATATGAAATTTATCTTTATCTCTCTAAATGGTAATATTGGAAACCAATTTAACCTCAGCTTTGCGTCTATTAATATTGTTATTATTATGTTTAATAAGTGCATATAAATTTTAAATTAACTTTACATTGAGTTCACATAATTTATTTGAATATTTGTTGACGAAATAAGTTTCGTTTTAGTTTTTATAAAGAAATACTTACTAAATACATTATTACATAAATCCATGAAAGATGATCTGTATTAAATTTTAAAACAGAATTTTTTCTTAAACTTTGATATACATATATGATATATTGAAATTAATAAAAAAAAGTTAATGCACTACCAACACGAGGCAAAATGTATTATACATTTTGCCTCGTATTTTATAATCATTTGAATAAAAATAATCGTAGGAATTTAAAGATAAAGCCTCGAAGAAGTTTAACTCGTTTCTGTGTCACACTTACTTCATTAATTTTTATGCATATTACATGTAATTTTAAGTGATCGCTTGCCTAAATTATTAAGAAATTATTTCGTATGTGGAAATGTCTGAAGAAATTGGTTAATTGATAGTTAATTAGCTTGGCCATAACCAATAGCTTGTTAGTTGAGTTTATTTTTATTTTTGAATATACTTTTAAATAGTGTAATAATTTAGCACTATGCAATCCAACTAAGAATAGGAACGTCAATGACCTTTATGTGTCAAATGGCATTTGATAAATAGGATTTACTTAGAAATCCTGGAAATATTGTAGGTATTTCTATAATGGTATTGGTGCTGAATCGAACCTTTTTAGTTGGAGATCGCCTAGTAATGCTGCGAGGATCCCATTTATTTAAATTTCAAAGAGATGTTACAGGTATCATAATTTCAAATATTTCCCCCCTTTTCATAAAATATTCTATTCTTTCAATTAATTTCTTTAAAAAAATAATTTACGCATAAAAAAGTCGACGTTCTCAGTCAAATCATTAGAATTAAACGCGTGCACGGCTGTGTTATAATAAATATATATATTATTAATTTGATTATTTTTAAATACATCATCGATTATGTCACTTTTTTTATTATTCAGTAAAATTCCCGATGTTATGTAAAACCTAATAACTAATAAATAAAATATAATAAAAACTATCATTTCTATAATTCACTTTAAATTTAAAAATACGTTCCTTTAAATATATAAAAGAAAGGAGCCAATGTATAAATGAAAGGAGCCAAAGTAATAAAGAAGTCGCTTATTGCATTGCAATTCATATAAGAAACACAATTAAAAATATTTTCAAGTTTGCCAATAGTGTAAAATGTTTTTAATGGAAGTAATTTTGTTGTATCATCGTGCTAGGTTTCGCAAAACCTACCTCCTAATTATAGTGTTAAATGGATAGGTTTTTAATTAAGTAGATAAATACAGTATCGTATACATGCATAGGTAGTATAGCTACCGTGTAACAAAAATAATGTTATACAATTATTGAAAATAATAATTAAAAAAAATACAACATTTTAGGTACCCACTTTCCGCGATTATTTCTCTTAAATAATACCTATACTTTTTAATTTATTCACGACTAGTTTCGATTAATCATCACATCACATCATCAGGTAAATTAAACTGGTCGTAAATAAATGGAAAATGTATAATTTAACAAAGATAAATCATCGAAAGTGTGTCTGAAGTCATCTATAAATCTATGAACCTCTAATACATTTAAATCAAACTTTTATTTCATTTATTTCAGATTATGAGATAGTATTTTAGTAATTCGCTTTATGCTTAAGTTAATTTTTATTTCTGAAATAAACACTTTAACACAATTTTTAATGAATAGAAAAAATTCGATCAAGAAGCGGGTTACGAACCCGCGTTTATATAGTTTCTCTTTTTTAAACCACTTGAATGCTATTTAACAAATATTAAACTTTAAAACAAGTAATTTTTTAACCACTTAATTGCAATTAATGAGTCCACAATACTTTACGGGCTTTGCTCGATAAATCAGTTAGTCAATACGAGATAAAGGTCATCTAAATGTCCAAGTATATCTCTGTCTTACATCTCAAAACGTCATTGATACACAATATTTACGTAGACGTCGTCTAGGCTGTGATCTCATGACATAACACGATTCTGTTTATTTCCAATTATCTATTCATCTATCATTGTTGTTAGTGTTTTAAGTTGTATGTGACAGATCTCTAGATTAGTATTTAAAGGCTATTTTATAATGTATTATAAGTACACGCTGTAAGATAAATAATGACACAAAGCTTGATTAAATATAGTCAAATAAAACATGGAACATTAACTAAAGAGTAAACAAAAAAAAAGTGTTTTCTAAAGCAGTAATTAATTACCACTGATACATTGATTGTTATAATTTTTTGCAAGCAATATTTCTCTTACATGTCTAAAGGATAGAAGTAACGTTACGTAAAATTTACGTAAATTTCTCACCTTGAAGGCTGAATAACAAATGTCACACTCAATAAGCACATATCGTAAATCTGCTTGTTTTTACTTCACATTTATTTGAGAGATAACCGTAATTTCACACGCTTCTGTAAAAATACGATATTACTATACGTATATTGGTAAAATGTGTGAAACAAATTTGCCAAACATAAAATAAAATATTACCTGTTTCGTTCCAGAATCCACAAAGCGTTCAATAAATCCACAGATTATATAAACAAATGAATAAAACTTTAACGTGAGCGCCGTTCGGAATGATGTTATGCAATCGGCACACGTGCGGTCATCGTGCGACTTACGCGGTTACTGATCGAATGCTGTTTGCTGTAAATGCTGTACCTTTTACCAAGTTGACACTCAGTGTCACCAGCCAGTATTAAATCATTAAATATTACAGTAATTGTAATAAACGTCTGATGATGTTTGGAATAATATATGTATCACGGTGCAGACGATCGTCCCGGAATCAGAGCTTTTTGACATGTCACGCCATGGATTTCTATCATTTTCCCGGATCAAGTCATATCCGTACCAGATAAAGATGAATATGTATCGAGAGCATGGATTTCCCCATTCTTTCCAACTGTGACTTGAAGCAGGACTTTAAAAACGCGGAATTGTTTCTATTACTAATAATTGCTGTAGATGAATAATATGATATCGATTGACTGGAATTACATTCGTCCAATACAATAATTTGCACGTACGACGATATGTTTACAAAGTTGAAATATCTGTTCTTGTATCTGAAAATTAATTGTATCTGTGAATTAATTAAATATGCAATGGTTAATAAATTGGTGTCGAAACTTGGACGCTTATTCAAAGAGCAAAAGTCTAGTAACCTTTGAAATACTTAACAGCCTGAATAGTGTCTTTAAGTTTAAATTCGGCGCACTATTCCAGACAAAGAGTTGGAAAACTTTTTGTAGGTAGTTTTCGAATTTTCTTATTATGTAAAAATTCTGTGAGAAAGATTCGAAGGTACCTTCGAAGAAGAAAGGACACAATATGTAGTTTAGTATTTAAAATATATCCATAAAGAAATTCAAGAATACATAAACCTTACTCAAGGTAACTTATTAAAAAATGGTACGAATATTCAGAACACAATTATGAAAGAAATGTGAAAGTTCCCATCTCTTGTGCCAATCAATATTCAAGGTCAAAGCAACGAGGGGCTTTTCGCTTTATTGGGCAAGTTTTATCGTTAAAATAGTCCTGAGAATAATTATTGTTTAAATACTTTTTGTAAGAGTCACCGATTCCGGAATACAATTATTATTCATCATTTAAAATGCTGTAAAAGTTTTGCTGTGTGGTTCTTATATACCTAGTAACAAGTACAAACATAACAATGAACTTTTTCATCCCCCTAAGGCCTAAATGATGAGAGTGGCAGAACAACATTTGCCGGGACAGCTAGTAGCTAAATATATACCTAAAGCAGTAAGTAATAATATTAGCTTTAAGGTTAATTTCACAATGAAAATGTCGTAACGTTATAAACGCAATTACTAATTGATAAATTAAATATGCATTACTTGGCGGCTCATCAAAAATATCTTGACGTACCTATTATGTAAGATAATTATCTCTTTCAAAACTTTTTAAGTGCAAAATCTCCCCGAAAGGGTTCCGTACGAATTATTTTATGGAATTCATTGAAATTATTGAAATAAATTAATAGTAAATATTAAATGATTTAAGGTTCACACTGCCATTAAAAGTTTACATACCTATATTTCAAATGTGTGAAATTTGTGAAAATGAAAAAAAAAATGACCGTAATTAATATGAATACTTTCGCCTTGAGTAACTGTTTCTTTTCCAGATACCTATATAAAATGAATTAATATCCTCAGGAACGGCATCGTTTTAACATTTTAACCATTATTCTACTTAACCTTATTTAGTCTTCGTTATGAAAAAACCGACATAAATTCATTCGATGACGATCACAACATCATCAACATTTATTCTGCCGACCCGCACTTGACTAGCACTTGCTCTCTCCTTAGTTTAAAATTCAAACCAAACTCACACGTAATGCAGCAATGTTTATAAACTCCGAGGTACATAATATTATGATGACGTTGTTTTTATAAAAAAAAGTTAGGTACTGTAAAAGAACTGCGTGCCGTAAAATCAGTTTGGATACGCTAATATTGCCTATTGTATAGAGACAACAAATCTTAACTACCTGTTTCGGGGTAGTCACAAATTAAAAAGAAAATAAAGATATAACAGCAAATATAATAATATAGTTATAATATGCGAATAAGATAAATATTGTGTTAAGTTTTTAGCTTAAGCTTTTACGAAAGCTTTGTCTTTGTTGAAGAACTTACTTTTATTTACGTACTATTTTCCTAGGAAATAATGACTAGATATAGCGAAAAGCGTATTTAATTCATCTTTTTATATTGCGGTGGAGAACCCAACCATAAATCTTTTGTAAAAAAGTCTATAATCTTGTAGGTTTTCTAAGTAGACGTTTTATAAGCTAGCTTCTGCGCTTACTTCCATCATGATTTTCATGACCCTATCATGTTCTATCAAATCTAATACATTTGTTTATATATAACTAGCTTTTCGCCCGCGTCTTCGCCCGCGTTTTCAAAGGAAAACCCGCATAGTTCCCGTTCCCGTGGGAATTCCGGGATAAAACCTATCCTATGTGTTAATCCAAGTTACCCTCTATATGTGTGCTAAATTTCATTATAATCGGCTCAGTAGTTTATGCGTGAAAACCATACATTCATACATACTGACATCGGAAAAACCGTACAGAATGTGAATTGTTATTATGAACGGCTCACTATCAATTTTAATGTTTCTGTCATAAATTGTTACAAATATTTGTAAAATAAAGTGAAAACTGCATGTGTAACGGGCATACAAATGTTCACTAAGCATTATTATTCAATATTCATACCTATAGTTTTTAAATAAAGGAGCTACTCTGTCTGTCCGTCTGTTACTTTCTTACGTTTGAACTGCTGAATAATTTTAGATGTATTTTGATTTAATTTTATATTCATTTACATAAATAGGCTTATTTTATTCGGATATAACACAATCGAGTCGACAATCAATAATCTTCTAAAATAGATCGTTGAAATCGTATGATCGTTTGAAAAAAAAGGTATAAAATTGCAAAACTATGTTAATAGCAAGATTTCTGACATTTGCTCATGAAGCTATTATTAAAGTATCACGTAATATGATAAACTAGTAGCACAGGCCTTGTCAAAGTTTTTGTGGTTCGTTTACTGGAGCTTAGACAATTAGGTCATAGTTCGATCTTCAAAGCACTCGTCATCAAATTATTCATCCTAATTGCTTTATTTATAGACGTTTTTTAGAGTTCCGCAACAGCGCAGCAGGAACCTTATATTTTTACGTTGTAGGATAAACGATATTTTATGGATTAGAGACGTTAGGAATGAACCGTTTCAACTAAGAGCTATGATGAGTGTGGAATAGATGTGTAAAAAAATCCTCTTCTTTTTCTTCTCACTTATATTTCCATATCAAGATTATCACGTGGTATTTACTTCTATAATAATTAATTTAGTTCACATACAATAATAATATAATCCTTGTAAGGGAGCCGCTGGATGCAAGCTGCCGGTGACCGGTCGTCGTGGAAAACCTTGAGGGAGGACTTTGTCCAGCAGTGGACGTCCCACAGCTGAAACGACGACGACGACGAAGTAACAAGATAATATATATTATCTCAACTAATACTATAACGAGGATTTTATTATCTTAAATTCTAGTACAATATTTTTTGTACTATGACTGAACGTCATTTTAAAGTATAATATCACCCACCAACGGCCAACCTATATTTTTATGTTTTATTTTCACTATAACATTGTTAGAAAAGATCTGAAGTTATTACAGAGAAAACTAATAACAACAACTATGTAACTCAATGCTTCTATTCAACGAGTAATTAATAATTCTTAAAATTCCTAATATGCAAATTAATAACGCGTAGTTAATCACGATTTCCTTTAATCAAGAGCTCACGTTGTCAAGTATATATTCCAACAAGTTAATTTGTAAAACAATAGGGCATTATAATCAGCAAATAACTACCTAATCACCATGTCCACAGACTATCGAAGCTTTGCATGTTTACTGGGTAAAGAGAACAGATGGGAAACGTTTTTCTTAGACAGTTTATTATACTGTCGATGTATGGAAATAATAAATGCGATTGTATATGTTTGGGATTTCCTTGCTTCCGCTATGACGGGGTTTTCTTGTATTTGATCCGCTCTGTTAACCGGAGATATTTTTTATTTGCATTTGAATAATGTTTGCCATTGCCTGAATTAGATCTTAATGTATATTTGGCGGTTAAATTGTGATCTCATATTTAGTCATCCGTATATTTTTAACCCATCATTGGTGTGTTTTAGAATTAATATGATTGTTTAAATACTTTTTAGATGCGTGATGTTCTTACAAGTTGATAGATTTTTCTAAGAATTACTTACTTATACCAATATAATAAAATCTTATACTTTTCGACATAATTTTCCCTTGTTTCTTTAAATAATTTTGTTTTATAAATTTATCAACTTCTTCATAAATTTAAAGAATGATTTTAAATATAATGTATTATAGAATACCTAACCTATTATTCAGAATTTTGTTACATAAATAGGTTTATTTTTAAACCTACTAGAAAGAAATGCACACGAACGAATCCGAGGTTCCAAAGCTTATATAAATCAAGGGTCACCAACGATTCCTTCACATTGTAAGCATCAGATGAAAGATATTCTATTTACGGTGCATTTACATCAAACGAGCAAATGCTCAGTCTCACCCCACTATGTCAAATTATTTATGTGTAAACAGGTGTAGAGCATTATTTCGTTGTTCTTAATGCGTTCGAAAAGTTTCTATGTAATGTTATAATACTGAACAACACTGAATACGAGTTTTTGTTAACACTAAAAGATCACGAAATAATGCTTTTGCTCTAGCTCTAGCTCTATGTTCGTTTGATGTAAATGCACCGTTATAATAAATATGTCTCTATCATGGCGTAATGAATCACAGAAGCACATAACAAATGACCATACATGCCCTTAATTAAATGTTCACACATAAATTGAAACTTTATGATCGTAGTAAGTGATTATTCTTCGTAAATAGTGTCATGATATGGATGTTGGTATGCGATTGTAATGGCAATTTGTATACAATAGTACCATATCATTTATTATATATTAATATTATCCTTGGTTAATTTCAATTTATTATTATTAAATTGTATAGTGCGGCGCTTTGAAGGAAGTTTCCTTCATACGTAGGTACTTGTTGATTCTATATATTTAAAGTTTATTAAATATAGCTGATGTTAAAAAATATACCTATACTTAAAAAATCTTAACTTTTAACTTTTAACTCTAAATTCTGTAGAGCTGAACGTTTCAGCAAAGTAAAAGAATACATTATAGTATTTCATATTACTTATAATATCACTATTAGTATAGTATAACAGATTACTAAATAGTTACTACATAAATAGTGCGGTAAAATTACGGTGAAAATAAAAAAATGTGCCTTCCGCAAAATAAATTACGACGTTTCCGTACATGAAAACTTTCCTTACATAATACCTTTATATATTTTATATGGCTACATATTTAAATCATATAACATTCTTATTCATTTGCCGGGGACTTTATATTTCACTGAGTCAATAAAATTAACTGGAATTACGCAAGTTAATCAAGCGTCTCATTGGTCATTTAACAAATTATAAACACCGTGAAGTTTTGCAACTTGAACAAACTCAAACTCAAACATTTATTTATTCAATTAGACTACTTTTAGTAGCACTTTCGAATCGTCATTACATAAGTATTTTTAACATTTACCACCGAAACAAAAATTTAACTTACAAATTTGGTATAAGTAATACTTATCACAATAAGGGGTTTTCAAACATCGATATTCGTAGAAGTTTTTATCTGAGTATCTTATTAATAAATAATCTCTTGTTACAGTGTAGCCATATTAAAGAATTTTCTGAAAAATTTATTTATATTTTAATATTAGATTATTAATGGATGTGTAGCATGCCATTTGTCGGGTTACCTAGTAGGCACAACATTGTTTTTTATAGAAATTACAATTGTTATTAGGTAATTATACCGGGTGTCCCACCGTTGGTATACTAAGCTCAAAGGAGGTTATAGTTTTGCATACGCTGAGTACGTACAAAATACTTATATAATTCCAGACGCCTTTTTTTTTCAAATAGATGAATTCTTAAAACTCTATGTGTACACCCCTAACAAGCAACCCGCCTTGAACCCGCCCAACATTGCCACCCTCACGTGTACTTTCTTTAAAGATTATATTTTCATAGACAAAATGCTCACATTAGCGAAGCGGTATATGCCGGCTGCGCGAAGTTTGAGAAGAAACCATGGATTTTAAGAGAAAATTTATAAAAAAAATTTTTACGTAATTATTTTTTACGTGATCAGTGTATGCAAAACTACAACTCCCTTCGCGTTTAGTATACCAATAGTGGGACATCCTGTATATTGATTTATTGTTTATATTTATTTTTTATGTACCTATTTGACAATAGTAATTACGGAACTTTATCCAATCTATAATTAAAACAACGATAACATAACAATTTGATACGTTATTTATTCAGTAGTAAGACAGTAGTTTATTAAAAATATATCCGGCATGATTGATTATGTGTTTTTTTTATATGACTCTTATCATGGTATAATATTATGTATTAAGTTCGTTAGGACTGGTCAATGGACATATTTTAATTAAATTCTTATAATATACCTTTTATTTCCCAGAATAGATTTAGTTACCGTTAATGTACAAAGATCCTTGTGTTTAAAATCTAACTGAATATCTTTGTTAGTTTTAACTTCAAAGTGTATGGACCGATTTTCATAAAGGCAAACATAAACGTTTAGTTTCATACTATTTTATAAATGAAAATAAAACTAAAATATTTACCTTCTCGGTGTGCCGAATTTCCACATAAAAAATCAATGTTTTTCCTATCAGGAGACATGTTATTTCTTATACATTCATTGTGGTGGAAGTACTGTGGTAATCTATAGTATATATTATATATTTTTTAATATTATAAAGCTGAAGAGTTTGTTTGTTTGTTTGAACGCGCTAATCTCGGGACTCGGACCAGTAGCGATTTGAAAAATTCTTTCGGTGTTAGATAGCCCATTTATCGAGAAAGGCTATATATCATCTCGCTGAGACCAACAGGAGCGGGGCACTGCGAGTAAAACCGCGGAGCACAGCTAGTATTAAATATTGCCACGTTGATAGAAAACAAAAAACTTAATTAAAAATTAAAAATAACTAAACACATAATTTTTAAGCATATCCATTTCAAACCTGCACCTCAGCAATTACAACAATAGTAAGTACAATTAATTTAAATATAAAAACGAGAAAAACCATTTCCCAGAACTGAAAAGCAGTGGAACTGGTCTCAGGTAAACCCGCGAACAATTATTGTATTAGTTATGAGTTATGACTCAAGTGATAGTTACGAAGTAACTATTCTCTAATCTGTGGTGATAGCGCGTATAAAATGACAAGGTCAAAATGCTTGGACACATTCTTTCGGTATTATGATTTACTGTGAAACTATGTAATTGTACTGTGTAGCTATGTGCTCTGGTTAAATTAAATATATTTTTATGTATAGTGCACACAGGTCGTATTTTCAACCATTTTTTAAGCTTTTTCACGTCGAATACCTCTAACGTAGAAAATTTTAAGGTAAAGAACATGAATAAAATACCTATTAATTAAAGTATTAATCAAATCAATGTATTGCATTAAAATTTTTAATTTCTATAATTTTTTGATAATTATTCTATCTACGAGTATAATAAATACATTTCGATTAAAAAAAGTTCGATATAAAAAAAAAAAAAATTTTTCTAGATGCTCTATATCTTCGTTATAGACGCTCTATGCAAGCTCTATGTCTCAGTTTTTTTACGAAATTGATATCATTTTTACCTCAACAGTCACACAGAGAAATTAAATATTATTTGGCGAATATTTTATTAATGTTTTTTCTACATTAAAAACAATAGTTTCATTTACATCAAGTACGGTAGATAAATATGCATATGTGATACTATTGTTCCGTGTCGAGTTATGAATTATTTAATCTATTCTTATATCAACACGATTCAATATTTGATCCGGTAACTGGATTAATTGGTCTAACAAGAAATTAATTTCATTCCTCATTACTTTGATTAATTTAAAGTATTTAACGTTGACATTTCGATTGTATATCTTTGGGTTTATCAAAAACAGCTGGGTTTACTTTGTAGTTATTAGCTGATGTAATGGATTATGCATTTTATTAAGTTATTTGAGTTTATTGAAAGTGTAATTGTATCGTTAGTCATTGCGAGTGACTCGTATAGTTTTGGTCATTGGGAACTTGTCGTGGTCGTTTTATAAGACGTAAAATAATAGAGTTTTAATATTGAATAAAGAAATGCAAAATTGTTATATCTTCATTCCGAATACCATTGTGTTATATCTGAATATGCCACAAAAGATGTAAAACGTCAAAGGTTTTTAGAATTAAACTTTTTCTGCCATAAAAATCCGACAAACAAATCTTAAATTAATATAATACAATTCAGTTTCCTTCCCTATTTAATGTCTTAAAATACTAACATATACATGAAGCTTCGTCTGCTCTCGAAAGGAATGTATTTCTACATTTTTTTTTATGTTCTATCCCTTTAGCTCATAGCATGCTGTTGCATTTCTCGATAAATGGAATATCCGACATCAAACGATCACAATCTACTACGAACTAGCTCCAGAGCGTGTTCAACCACAGAAACAAACTTTTCAGCTTCATATAATATTAATGTTAACAGAATAAAAGGCCCAAACAGTGGTCGTGCCGCACAGCAGGTGTTCAGTATAAAGCGCCCATAATTGACTACTTATCTATTTTATCACTTTACTACAAATTTATTCCCTGACCGAGATAAACTGTGAAGCAATCGGTCAAAAGCGACGTCCATTATTGTAGATTTCGATCTCTGTTTTGTGTAGATTGATTATAAATTATATTTATAGGTTTCCAGATTAAGAATTGATTTCATCTATAATAGTTATAGGTTAATTCAGGTGATTTATGTCATACAAGCTTGGCCCGGCTTCGCTCGGATCGACCCGGATATAAAAAAATGCAGTCTGTGTTACTCGGAAGAAACGTTGTTTTCTAATAATAACCCTACAAAAAGAACCAACTAATAAAAAATCTATTAAGTTATTTTCCCTCAATAGAGTTTAGACAAACTTTCATCTGAATGAAAATTGAAAAGTTAGAAAAACTCTAGTTTCCTACGTTTATTATGGCGTCTTGTATCGGTCTATTCATTACAAAATATTGGCCTTACTTACATAAACTACTTTTCAGATATTGCATACAAGTAATAATTTATAAAAATAAATAATTATTTTTAAAGTTATTTTCAATGTCAGAATTTTATTTTGACCTTATTATTAAAACAAAATATATTACAATTTCGATTAACATATTCATTACTATGACAAGCTAATACATATATTCCATTTGACCCCAGTAACTTCTTCACGCAAAATACAGCAATAATACCTACAGGAAAATTATACAATATAGCATATAAATTATTAATAACATCGATGGGAACGATAATATCATCAAAATTATAATCGATTGTCTGTCGGCAACTGAATTACTCATAACTTACCAGCAATTGTTTACATAATGTTGATTTGTGAATATCACCGTATTATACCCACACACTATTGTTATTTGATTGTATTGTGACATCTAATTATGTGAAAGATAATGGATCATGAGTTCGCACCAATTAGTTACTCATACTATAATTTGTTTGGTGAAATCGTTTCATTTCGTACCGCTGCGCTGTTAGTGTGTCTATTCGATTGAGGTTATGGTATATGACATGTAGCACTTCTTGGTCCGAGGTCTCCAAATAAAAAGCCTTATTTCATAATACTCTTAATCCTTCCTCCTAAGCCGCGGGGAAACAATGTGAACACGTACACGTTTAATGAGCATATAGCATATGTGTGTCGCTACATGATATAAAACCCTGAAACACCTATCCTGTTCGACTTCTTCAAGTTATTTTTGTAGTAGGTATACATTTCAGCTTCAAGTCAAAAAACATTCTTCTTGTAAATATTTTTTTAATTATTTAAGGATTGTAAAGAGTAGGTACAGGTACTTCTTGTAAATGAGAAGAAAATCTTAAGATCGTTGATTTCTTATAAGATGTCAAATTATAAGTGGTTTCAGGTGGTACAGGTGCAATGTGGTTTCAGATGGTATAGGTGGGTCGAGATGCTGGAAGAAATGACCTAACAGGTGGGTCCAGATGGGCGAGATGAGCAAGCCGGTACAATTCATATTCAAACATTTTGACTTCAAGAAAGAATGAATAACAGAGATAAAAATAACTGCGTTAAAAATAACAGACTTCAAAAATGGAAAAGTGAAAAATTAAAATATTTGATATTATTAATTATAACATATTATTTAGATGTGCTATTTATTAAATAGGTTTGTACCTAATCGAGCATCTCAGCGAGATGGGGCTGACGTAATTCCACAATCGTGCACCTGTAAATACTTAGGAGGATCGGAGGATGCGAAATCAAATAAAATTTATATGATAAACCAGCAAATGTGATGTTAACATAACTAGTTGTTATGTGTCGAAGAATATACTCGCGCTCGCACTCCTACTTTTCTTTTGTATTTTCGTGGCATGGTTCTGCTACAATCATCACCAATAGGAGTTCGTTGGTTTACAAACAAATCATTTCATTGATATTTTATCATAGCATATTATAGTTTAATCGTCCTGTCGGAAAACATTAATCAAACGTTCTAAAAATAATATTCCATCACCGTCATCCTTATATATTAACTTTTCAGTTATTTAATATCTAAACAACATTAAAATGAATTATTATTCAATATAAAATGTTTTTAAAGTCAGAAAAAACATTTTAATTAAAACACGACGTCTTTGTACAGTTTCTTAACCTAGTACCTTTACCTCGCTTTTTAACCTTATATGTTTAAGAGTTTAACCATGTCAACATCATTTACAAAGGACATACAGTTAAAATTATAATTGAGTTATTAAATTGACAGATCTGCTGTTTAATTACTATCATAAATTAAATTTACTTATAACATTTAACCAACATATTCAAAAATATTATATATTCTACTCACCTACTATCATAATTTGTTTTTAGTATTTCTTGAAACGTAATTAACTTGTACACTGTGTACTTACACCTAAACAATAAGAAATAATCCAATGATTAAAAAAACAAAGTAGAAAAAGGTTAAAAAGGTCTATGTATATCTAATTTCATGGATAAAAAAAGCTTATTTTGCTCAGTAATTTAATTTTCTACCTCAATCGGAAATATATATGTTTTTAAATTTAGTACAAAATAAAGTGAAACAATATCCATATGCGGGATGAAAATAAATAAAAATATCAGATGTTTCAGAACAATTTCACGGTGAATAATTATGTACAACACTTAAGTATATTATTATATTAATCTAGATTATGAACAATAAAACTCAAGTACATGCATTTAAACACTCAAACGATAAGTCTTTACGTGAATTAAAATAAAGATAGTATCTAAAGATTATCATAAGGTATATTTTATTTAAAATATAAATGGAGTATATAGCGTTTATTAAGATTAACTCACGTTAATGTGACAGATTCATTTGTGTTTTTGAAATCTTGATACCACTTTACATCGTTATTAATAATAATAATTGTTAAATGTAGGGTAAAGTACCTTTAGTCGTACCAGCGCTTAAGTCGTACCA
>CAJQZM010010889.1:0-17697 GCA_907164665.1 Colias nastes | reverse complement strand
CAAGAAATATTTATCCTCATATCATTTGATATTATTTAATATTTGTAGGTATATTTTTCTTTACAAAAATGCATGTAATATTTTTATTGTGCAACTGTGAATCTTAAAGAAATATACTTAGTTTAAAGTTTATGTAATAATAAACAATTGTTTATTCACCTTCAAGGTTTGTGTTTTATTTCATAACTTAATTATTCAGTACAATTTTACAAATTTAAACATTAATTCAACATTTTTATCACAATACGCATCTCACTCGTTGATGTCTTTCACAAGACGGCAATAGGCAACGTCTTACTTTACGAAAAAGATGTTTGTGACAACTGATACCTTATTTTACCGAATAAGAATATAATATTATTTAATATTATTAAAACTAAAAATCATACAACAAGACAACAATTTTTTCAAATGCAATTAGAAGTAGGCTCTACAATTACCTACAGTTAATTTGAGACAGCTATTTTTTTGTCTCTCTATCAGTCAAACCATCTTCATGTTTGTAATCTCCAAAGTATCTGTATCAATTTTGTACATACTTCCACATCCAGCAAATTGACGAAAAATACATATTTTGCAATTTTTCGTAAGTACCTATAGAATTACTACGTTTTATCGTGTTATATCTAAAGGTAAAAACCCTTCACAGCATTCTACGCATAAATTCAAGCACTTAGAATCAAATCCCATTAACAAGTCGCTATTACTTCACTCATACCCACCTGTATTGCAATGACTTCGGCATTTTATACCCATTCAATTTTATACCTTATTGCCTTATGATATGGAATACTTTCCAGTGAAATGGTGGAAGGTTGTTATAATCGTAGTTTACTTTCTCCAACGGCGATTTAGTTCGGAATGTCCCGATGTGGCCCGCGCCGCTTCTTCTGACAGTTTCTGCAAAGATTATGTGATTTTATTTTTATTGTAGAGTATATTTGAGGCTTTTAATGATTAGTTACTTGTGGGAAAGATTTTAAGATAGTGATCAGTAATGTTGATTGTGGTAAGGCTTGCAAGAAAGGAAAAGTTTTCACGAAATTGGTACAATTAAGATTTACAACAAAAAAAGAAACCCCGTTTTATAAGTAACACAAAAGGAAGGAAAGTTCCATGTTACAGTAGCCGGAATTTGAGACTTTTATAGTTTTTATTAGTAGAAAATAGAAATAATATAATTATGGTTATATAATTTAAACGCTGTATTATAGCGTATCTCTACATATCGTTTTAAAAGAAAAATATACACGGGAAGACTTTATTTATTAAATTGATTACCTTTACAGATAAAATTAAAGAAATACTTAAGTGATCGTACATTTTATACAATTAAATCTAATCAAAACTCTACCTATTTCATAATGTGTATGTAAGTTACAAATCATTTAATTTCGTTGTGGTTCCTAGTAAAAGCCTCTAAGAGTAACCTTGCAAATTACTCAAAGCAAACCACCTGTTAGTATATTCTTTGGTATTCGACGCAAGACTGGCCGAAAAACAATCGCGGGCGGGCAGTGTTCGACCGGCCCCCGCAAGCGGCGCGCGTATCGTGTGCCAGCAACAAGCGTTGAAATAAAAAGTATATGAAATGTCATTTCCAAAATTCGAATTTCAAAAGTGACGTTTACATTTTTTTATTACACAGTGGCAGTGTCAGTGACGTGGTTTTTAATGCTTATGTGATTTATAGCGGTAACTCAGCAAGGAGGTTTTATAAAAAGGCTTTTTGTTAGATTGCGATCTAATTAGAATCTTAAACAGAGGTTAATAAGCCGCAACTGTAATCCTTAAAACGTTAAAAGCATTTACGTTTGTTAAAGTTTTGTTTGTATATTTAAAATAACTTAGTATGGAATGTTTTAAATAATTTAAAAGCCCGCATGGAATTAAAGTTAACACAACTCCTAATAAGTAAATTTTAAGTATATCCGCCAAGTGTAACCTTCGGTTTTATGTCGAAAATTTTATTTGCATTTGGCTAATACAAGTTCAGAATGAACAAACGGATATTGTTCAATGAATATTTAACTGAATCGTTATGACAACCTTCACATTTTATTTAAATATTATTATAGTTATGATGAAATAACTTCAAAGTATCATAACTTCGAAGTACAAGCTATTATAAGTTTAATTTTTACCGTTTATCTAATAATTTTTCATGCTTTCTAATATATTTTAGCAAAAATTCACTGCAAGAAAAATCTAAATAATCATAATTATACAATGAACACAACATAAACATGAATAAATGCTAAATTTAAATCGCTAGCAATGTAGCTCTCCAAATGTAGAGTTTGAGATTTATACTCTTATATAGAGCAAATACTAATACATATTAATTAAACAAATACGACAAAATTATACATAGTTTACCAGTTATTTGTATTCCCCACAATTCCTATTGACTCTATGTTTGCATTAGTCATTAGACTGTTCTGCTCTATCTATGCCTTAGTATTTCCGTGTATCGTGTTTCAATTAGCGTTAACATTATCTAGATTCCCTTTGTAATGTTTCATAATATTATAAATATAAAATACTAAATATATTGAAATTTATATTCGCATAAAATTCACCAGTGTAAATAAAATGCGAAAGTCTGTGTGTCTGTTACGTTGTCAAGTTTAAGTGGAACGGATTTATAATACGAACTTATAATGGGGAAACAAATCCTTTAAAATAAATTTTAAATAAGGTGAAATAAGGGATGAAATGTGTAGAATTTCAATGTGATTGGAGAACTTTCATATTTGTGTTCGTATTTTTTTTATTTTGATTAAAATACTACATTTAGCTAATTATCACTATTAAATTATGTATAGCTTTAAAAGCTTTCAGCTTTTTAGATATCTCAACACCAATTTGCATGAAATTTGGAACAGAAATAGTTGAAAGGCGTCAAACATACGCTTTTTCTTCACAATTCAACACGGACTAGAACTTTCATCCCCTAATACCAAGAGGGCAAATATCTCAAACGACCATTATCCGCTAGGGAAATCGTAGGGACTCTACTAATGTATAATAAATATTACACAGATTATGTATCCCCGTCCGACTAGGGCCCTTCCGGCCTACTCCACTCAAGCGACAGCGCAAGCCGAGGTTCGAGATCCCCGTCAAGGGGGGACGCCCTTGCGCATGTCGCTACCAGGGTGAACCTTCAGTTCACCCACGCGTCCGCGTTAAGATGTAGATTGTAGAAGCCCTTCTGGCTAACATCCAGAGACATCACAAAAAAACAGTTTATATCATAAGTACTTCCATCTGTACTTAAAACCGTAGGACATAGCCAGTAATATTACACAGAGTATATAAAAAGATATAGGTACACAAATGTATGAATGGTTTCATTCAGATTGAGTAAAAGTAATTCAGCCCACTCATGACCGCTGCTGACCAAAGCCACCTCCTACACCGTTATTTGCATTATGTGAAGGTGTACGGATAATAAAAATGAAATCTATTGGTATTTACGTAATATGGTCAAGTGGTATAGCTTATTATCATAATGGATGTAGAATTAGCAAGCATTATGAAAATGTTAAAATCACATCTTAATTCGTCGAAAAAAATACACATAGACAAAACATTCATATTATAAGCTTTTGACTATTAAAGTAAAAGTGAAATATACCCATAATATACCCATAAACATTCATAAATGATACCGAGCATAATTTCATTTTAAGAAATTAATATAAAAGTTAACAAATTAAAGTATACATTAACATTAGCTAGAAGAAATATCACAAAAATGTCACGCATACATGCGAAATCACTTTCGAAGTTTATTTAGTGCTCTTTAAATATTATCACTTTCTTAGCTCGAGAAACTAAAGTAGAGTTACTAGATAATAGACAGCAAACAGAGAAAAATGTAATTTGGAAGTATATTTATTCCTTTAAAATATAAAAAAAGGCTGTGTTAAATAATCGCAACAAATGATACAAAATAAGTACAGATTTTAAATTATCTATTTGAAATTTATTACAACAGAACTATATACATTCGGGTAAAAAACATAGTATGTTACTTTTCACTTTATTGGGGTGTACACTACCCTGTAATTAATTATGTTATTGCGACGTGATAGACAAACCGACACTCACAAAATAATTATAGGATTGGAAACTCTAACCTTTTTAGGTGAGGGTTATATTTTTATATAAATCACTTATTTGTTTATTAATTAATAATTACTATAAAATTGGGTAAATAATTTACAGAATTACTCATATAAATATTATAAAAACTTGTGCGTAGAAACATTGTAATAATATGGGAAACATCGAATAGAGAGCCGTATAGTTATTATACAATTCTTTTTTTTATTCCATTCGAAGATCTAACGATAGTAAATGTTACCATACTGAATTGGCCTATCTTTCAGCTTAGCAAAAAAAAATCAAGCATCTAGCGCAATAATTCACGTCACCATAAATAAAAATATCATCGTACTCAGCGATAGATGAAAAATTGAAAAAAAACGTCATAACTCCGAAAATACGAAAAATCGCATTACATATATGGGGGTGATTCGGATAGCCCTCTAAGTCCTCTACCTCCCAGCTTCCGTTCATCACTACTTTTTGGGACACCCTGTATCATTGAAATAAAATAAAAATTGAATATCGTGACACAAATTCGACCGGTTCATCATTTTATTTGTGATTTTATTCACAATGATGTCACCCAAGAATGCCGTTTAGTTTTATTACTTTTGTGATTGGTCTGATGAAAATATCGTCAATGATAAATACGCCTAAACTGTTATTTTCTACCTATATTGATCGTTAAACGTTGTGCAAGGAACCATATAAGTTAGTGACTAAATCCTAATTGACGATAAACCTATATATGACTAATTGTTACATAAATTATTTTCTCTTTAATCTGTTAGTTTCACGGCTGTTGCAATCTGTTGTATTTTTTTTGAAAAATTAACATTAAAATGATACAATTCTAAATTTTGACTTTTCGCCTTGGTCTCTGATAAATAGCGAATTATCTTTCTTTATTTTTCGTACTATTTTACGAAGGTCTATTATTTTCATAGTTGTATTTGATGAATATTGGCCAAAACAAAAAACACAATTCCAATGCACAAATAACTTGATCATCTCGATAGGTCTTACTGAAAAAAAGCTTATAAATCCTTCATATACGATATGAGTTATAACAATCAGAATATACGATGGAATGCAACAGGTAGACGCATACATACATACATCCTATGGTATAGCTATAGACTATAGAGTATAGGCTATAGTATACTATGGACGAATACCGGGCCTATCATTATATCGGCACGCTCCAATACTTATGCCTTCTTTATTGTGGAACAATCGAGAAGCGATAAGCGATCGTTCTGTGTCTTTTATAGGAAAGATAGAGCTTAGTGTTGATGGTCTTAATGGAAGAGTTCGGTGGGAGTTGTATTTAATAAATAAATAATAACTAATTTAATGTACTTGAGTTTCCTTATTCAGTACTAGGTTTCCGCCCGCGGCTTCGCCCGCGCAGTCAAAGAAAAACCCGCATAGTTCCCGTTCCCGTGGGATTTCCGGGATTGCGTCATTTTCCCGGGATAAAAAGTAGCCTATGTCCTTTCTCGGGTATCAAAATATCTCC
Organism: Colias nastes; assembly: GCA_907164665.1. Classification (NCBI taxonomy): domain Eukaryota; kingdom Metazoa; phylum Arthropoda; class Insecta; order Lepidoptera; family Pieridae; genus Colias; species Colias nastes. Next base: position 12,056 of record CAJQZM010010889.1, on the reverse strand, counting down.
ATTCCTAATTTCATGAAAATTGGTTCAGTAGTTTAGGCGTGATTGAGTCACAGACAGACAGACAGAGTTACTTTCGCATTTATAATATTAGTATGGATAATATACGAATCTAGTTATAATAATCCCAGTTATGGAGTAATGTAGGCGGGCGTATGTATGATTTTTCTTTACCTACTTACATTTTGATTTTCAATAATTGGATTCTTTTCAAACGAGGTTTCATTAAATTATTTCGTAGTTTTGTTGTTTTTAATATCACATAACCACAAACACTTAGTACATCTAGAATTTTCTTTCTCTTCCAAAAACATTTCCTTATACTATATGAAACATATATCCATTTAGAAACTGCTCTTTTCTTAAAAATAGCTCTCACACAAAGAGGTACAAAGATACACCAAAATATTTCAAACCGCGTAAGCTTCTCTCACACAGTACTCCAGCCCGAAGCTACGCTCTACAGCAAGCATTGATTTGCTAATAAACAGCAGTTACTCGTACCGAGAAACGGAAAACAATTGTTGGACACTCAGCCGCTTTTATTATATACTCGATAGAATAACTGGGACGGTATGTGCGAACTACAACTTGTTAAAATTTTCATCTGATGTTGTACGAGTATAACTTGAGATGCAATGAATAAGTATACATATAATCATACCAAAACTAAAGAAAATTGGCATAACTTAAAATAAATAACACAATTTTCATTATGCTCGAAGTTAAAATTTTGTAGGCTATGTATTGAAACATGCGCATTTTATACGTGTGTAGGTGTGTCATAGGGGTAATTAATTTAATTCGTACAAAGTACGTTTACTTTAAAAGATTCCAAGTAAAGCTCTAAAGGGGAATATAGTACAAATTATATCACGATAACGAGTAACAAAATTGAGGGGTTAGTTCAATCAATAAAATGCGTGGTCACTTACATTATTTAAGAACGGTCAGCTAGCCATATTATAAACATTATTTTTCAAATGAATATTCCATTTAGAAACAAGTTTTCTTTCATATAAATAATAGCATCTTAATGTTTTCGTTTAACTCACAGATGAAGATATTAACGTCTGCCATATTCTCGTGGACATAATTTAAATAAAAATAAAAATTATTCATTGGATACCAGCTTATTTTCAATTTAAACTTAGTATTTAATCAACATTACAAATAAAGCTTTTCTCATCTTTAAACAAGATTTCTTGTATACTTTACTATTTAAAACTATACGTATAAACGAATGTTTTTAAATAATAACTTACTTCTATATTACAAATAAATAAGTTCTTCTCATGTTTAAACAAGTTTTCTTGTGTACATTACTATAAAACTGTATTACGCATAGACTATTAGCGGATGATTTTAAACGATTATCAACCTCTTACTAAAATCACAACTCTAACAAAGCCTTTAAAATTCTAGCAGTAAACTGATTACATAAATTAAACATGCAGTGTGGTGAACATTAGAGTGAAGTGAGCTATGAGCTAGACGCCATGTACCGTCCGAATTTCTACGAAAGCACCTGCTTTCGGTGCAACGAGATTGTGTACCAAGTTGACAGGGTCGGCCCTTTGAAGGACTTTACCTTCTTCCATAGTGGCTGCTTCAAGTGCGCGGTTTGTGGGACTAAGTTGACTTTGAAGGTTTGTATTGTTTGTTTATAAATAAGGACTGGTATTGAGGGCATTGTCTATTCTCTTGAAAATTGATTGAAATTTTTGGTTTGGTCTGAATAGTAGTGAGTAGTGTAGGGGGAGTCCGGGAGACTTGAACCGCTTTTTACTAAAAACTCTATAAAATCTAGTGAGTGATAGAGCAATTGTTTACACTAAAAAATAACAACGTATTTGGTACATTATGTTTTGTTATACGCTTTAGCTCTTTTTAATTGTAGGTTTTGTCAGTTCTTCATTGTAAACTATCTGTACCTAGCTAATTTCATCCAAGTCTTATTAGCTGTTAGTGTGTAATGGAAACAAACATCAAAACATACAGACTTTCACAATTATCATATTTGTATAATACAGATTATTGGCCTTCAGCCATTTGTCCCGTCCGACTAGGACCCTTCCGGCCTCCTCCACCCAAGCGACAGTTCTTGCGCATGTCGCTACCAGGGTGAACCTTCAGTTCACCCACGCGTCAGCGTTACAATGTAGAAGCCCTTCTGGCTAACATTGAGAGACACCACACAAAAAAAAATCAGCCATTTGTTGAAGAATATAGAGCTGTAGACTCTACCTAATAAATACTACTTTAATACAATGGTAAATCGCACAGTACCTAATATTATCTATAAATTATTTCGTGTTTTTATTATATTATTACATTTCTATTACCTGACGTAAATATCTTTGCATAAAGTACCTATTATAAAACGAGCGTGATTGAAGATTTCTCTCGAGTTTCGATTTAATAATATTAGGTATATCATCACGACATTTTAAACGCGTGGCATTTGGACGACCTTGTTTTACCTACTTACAGATCGAGTTTTTATTTCCTATTAAAATGATATAATTGTGATATAATCTTCCGCGTACTCTATGAAAGTTGGTATTAATTTTAATGTATTCTATTAATAAACAAATATCAATATTCATAATTTTTCACTAAAAAAATTTACAATTTTTATAATTTGTGTTTATTATTAGTATTAATTTTAATTTAAAATAAGAACCCATGGATTTGTAGAGTTTTGCTAAATATTAATAAATACTTTCCGTCTAACTTTTTTATATAAAAAAGCAAATTTGAGTTATTAAATTGAAACTTTACAGAATATAAAGATGGGAGAAAGAATTAAATACTTCAAATGTGTTCAATAACTGTTTTATTTATAAAAATGGTTAACTTTTATATTTAACAAAAATAATAGGTACGTACAATAAATGATACAAAAAAAATTGTTTCGCGTTATTGAAAATCAAAGTAAATAAAAGTGAGTAATATTATAGTTACAGATCAGATGTTACCGCATGACTCACCAGTTATTAACCTAAATTTATTACTCACGGCTTATGTAATTAATTCATTATTATTTTATTGTATTTAAAACTTCCTTGTCGCAATGTATGGGGGTTGGACTCCCATATTGTTTTGATAAGTCGAAGCATCACAAGTCACAATGCTTAGACTCAATGTTATGAATCGTTTAAGTTGCGTAAGCCCAGTTTAAAAAATACACATAAACTCGTTTCGGATAAGATTAATAAACAGATTGTATTAACAAATATTTATTAACGTTACGTTATTTGTTAGAATACTATTTGAGTTGTTCTCAAACACAGGTATATGTATATGACTATATTTTTCATTCTATCACTAGTGAAGCTAAAGCCGAAGCCAGCAGCTATATATTGTAATTTGTAAAATCTTTATAACATTGATACAATTTGTTCAAATAAAGTAATGACTCTACATGTAGCACTCTACGTAGTAGAGGTTATGTATTGACTGAATATGGGATTTTCACTTATAATACCACAAGAGCTTCAAAATTATCGGGTATTTTCCGATAGGTTCGTTGCAAACAAATGAAGGAGTCAAGTTTTTAGTCAAGGCTAAAAAATCACGAGCGCGAAGCGCGAGTGATTTTTCCTGAAAAACTTGACGACTTTATTTGTTTGCAGGGAACCTTGAGGGAAATGCCAGATAATTTTGAAGCTCGTGTGGTATTCGGGGGATTATTTTTCCGTCCCAAATGTCGGCCAATAATTTCACAATTGAATTCAACCTGTCAGTTTGACGTCAACGACCAGAGAAAATTTTCAAAAAATTATCAGTATAATACCATGTAGGTTGTACCACGTGACGTCGAATGGTGCAATTCTATTGGTCGATATTGGGGTCGGAAAAATAATCATTATCATTCACCCACGTTCATATAGTAACACCTATAATATTTTCAACAACTTTATTTCATTTCAATATTTTATCAAAGACCTTTAATAATCTACTTTTATATAAATATTAACGAAAATTCTTATTTAATCTTTTCATAGTATAAGTGAAGTACCATGTCCTCTAGTAGGGTAAGAGGCAGATGCATTATACATCTGTTTCACTGATCGATTTTTTTTCTTCGTCTCCACCGGGAATCGAACCCAGGACCCCTCGGTGCTACGCTCACACGTCAACCACTGTACCAAGGAGGCGGTCATTAAATATATATTTTTTCATAGTATACTCACAAAAAAATACACACAATAAAGTTAATCATGCATAGCGGACCGATACATGAATGAGAACGGTAAAAAAATAAAACGGTCAGTGGTACTGCGTAAAATTTTCGAATTAAATGTCATTGTTGGCGCTAACGTGCCGTATCAGAGACATGATTGCATTAGCTTTTGAAACGGCCAGTGCTGTGTGACCTGCCGTGACCTCGACTCGTTTGACATTTTATGTGAATATTTGTGATATTGTGTTCATAACAACATCACTACAACATATCAATATGATGCTCTTTTACTACTGTTCTATGAAACATTTTTATTTTGATTCTTACTTACGTATAGTAATTAGTAACTAATACACTGAGCTCCTATGTTTTTGAACCATGCGTTTGCATGCATGGTTCAAAAGCAAAAGTCTGTATTCTACATAATTAACTGAAGATATCTTATATTAGGTATATTGTTCGTTTAATAATCTCAGTTAACTTTATTTTTAATTGACTTTTTCTTTCGTTCTATACGTATTTTCGATAAGTTTAAATCATACAGATATTATGTTAAACTGGAGTTATGAAGCAGGTTTATTTACTAGTTAGTAGATACAATTTAACAGAGAAATATAACAAATATTCCACATATTTCAATTAGAATAGTTGAATGTGGTAGTTCAACGTATACTGTTTCATTACCTATTATACTATAAGCTTAACAAATGTATATTATGGTACTGTATAATTGACTTGCCTTTAACAATGGGGATTGAAAATTGAATTAGTTCTATTGACGTTTTAATGAATATTAATACGATACGATTCGATGTATCATGTAATATGTATTGAATAAAAAATGCAATTGTTGTATTTGTATAAAATGTTTTAAACTTTACAAGATTTAGACCTTGTAATATTTAATACAAATATATATAAACCAGTTATTCATTTTTACATCATTATATAATAGAGTAGCAAAAAAGGGCCGGATTTATTTTTAGGATCCTTGATTAGTTGGATTTGTTTCCACTTAGAAAAAAGAATTAAAATTTTAATATTTATGTCACAAAAAATAATAGTTGATCTAATTTTTATTGAGCTAATGCATGGAAAAATAAATTATTTGCTCTGAGTTTTTCTCTGTGAATGAATAAATTTCCTCTGGTTCTCATTTTCATGTGCACTATATACCTAGTTATACACATCAGCGTAACGAATAGGTACAAAAACATTATTTCACGAACACAATAACTAAATTAGCAGAACAGTTTAAGAATTCCCATATTATTTGTTTGCGGATGTTCGTATAATTGATAATTCTCCAAACCTGCAGCTTGTTTGCAAGCACAACCACCTATCATTAAAACCAGTTGAACACGTTAGAATGCACCAAGGGTTACACCGTAAATCAAATTAATTGAAGAACCTAATCTTTACAAATAACATTTATACGATTACTATTCTTAATCACAACGCATGTTGGTATGTTATGCTACAGGCTACTAATGATGTGTGAAAGTTTGTATGTGAAGATGTTCGTTCGTCTGGAATGATTCAACCGATTTGGATTTAATTTTGTGTGCTGATAAGGCTTACATGATATACCTAAGTTATTAAGTTAGGTGCATGGTGTGGGTACATGCGATTCTTCGCAAATAAATCATTATAGTTGCCTGAAGGCTGAACAAATCTAGGATCTAATCCACCATAGAGCACCACAAACGACAACGCTTGTATGAATTAATATTATTTAATTTTTAAATTTGTTAAAAAATATTTATTTATATCACTACACTATTATAGTTGTTTACAATAGATTTTCCCAATATGAGACTCCTTATAATAAGAATTTTCAAACTTAATCCTTCTCTGGTAACTAACGTATAATAAGAATATCAATCTTAAGATCCTTGTAACTTACTCTTTATATTTCCAGACATACTACAACAACCAGCATTGGACAGAAGACAAAGAAGTATACTGTTCCAGTCATGTGCCAAAGATCGGGCCGGGGCACCTCGATAACTCCTCCGTGGGCATTCGGAGTGCCCTCAATGTGCCCAAGAGCAATAACTATGTGAACGAGCAGATACGGGGACACGCTAGGAACAGCCATGAGACAGAATGTGAGTATTGAAAGAAAGTGCTTTTTGCTTCGGTCGAGCATTGTACGTTCGTTGTTACTTGTTACGCGTTCTTTACTATTTAATCCTATAATCTTAACATAAAGAGCATAGAGGCCAATCTAGCAACAGATTTATCATTATTTATTGATAAAATTACGAGAACGCTTAGTTTATGTACCTATAGAAAAATGACCTACGTGATTTGTTTTTCGCAAAAAAATTATGTACTTAAATCGAAAAAATATCTAACTACCTAACTAATACTTCGTATTTCATATTTACTTTAAATAAATGTTCATTTTTGATTGTTTCTGCAATGTATAATATAAATATGAATTTTGAAAGCTGTTGATACCACTGCTCTCTATAATTTACGAAAGTATTTTTTAATTAATAATAATATTATGCAATCAATTTTTGTATCTAAACGATTGGAATATACAAAGTTTTAAGATAACTCAGGATGTTATGAATTAAATTGCATACGAACGGAAAACGATGTTGCCATGTCCGTGATATTTCATGTGATTTGCGCTAAAAAGTGCAATTTCGGTCAAAGTATCTCTACGATACGCCGGATATCGATATTTACGTGATTATAAATAAATATACATCACTATTATGAAGGAATTTTAAAGCTTAATCGTTTAAAACATTGCCATGTAGACATTAATTAAAAAAGCAAAAAATCTCGGTCCTGTTAATAGGTTACTCAAATTCATACAAAAAGTGGTCAGCCTTAATTTACTTCTTTATTTCATGTAAGTGAATGCAAAAAATATATTGATGCAATTCATGATACCTAGGTTACTAGTAATAACTGAGGACCATACCTAGAGGCTAGAGGCTCTACAACTCTACTAGACGAGAATCCACATCCACAAACTATGTTATAGTCAAACCCCGAAACACAATCTCTTCGGGAAAGGACTGGTTTATCTTAGGTTTGGCCAAAACCATCGGGCAATCCGCGAAATACATTTGAATCTCACCCTTTGACTGAAGTCAGCAGCAGTCTCGGGCGTAGGCGAACGCAGCATAGGCATCGCACGCGCATAAGACGCCTCAGCTAGATAACGACTGAAGAAAATTTTTTAGTAAAAGACCGAAATATTACATTTATTTGGGCATTGACAAAGTCATTATGCCAGACTTGAGGTTTGACCAGTCCAACTTACGAGTGCCCGAACTTCGGGGTTTGACTATAACACCTATACGCTATACTCATTATTTTAATTGAGCTTAAATTGTAGATAAGAATTAATAGGCTGTTTAGTTATTAATATATTTAAAATGAAACATGTCTAAATCCTTTGAAACAATTCACATGACCTTGCGCCGCGGGCTTCGTTACAGTTTATTGACCACACACAATGGCGCTAGATTTATACGTCTAAACTTGATGCTAATACGCGTTTTATATTTTAATAGAATATAATAAAAAAGTATTGAATTTAAAATCATTATATCTAACTAGATCAGATCCCTGTCAAGACACCTATGCATCCATGGATAATATTAGATATAGTATAATCTTCTATTCTCCATGCAATTTATTTTGGGATGCATACAATGGATTGCATATAATAATAACTAAACAAAACCAAATGAAAAAAAAATCACATCATTTTTTTGAAATACTTAATCATAGCAGTTCAATGCAAATTAAAAAAAATATGGTAGGTTCTTATATGCCGCAACAACAGTCTACTTCAAATTATGTACCTATGTTTTTTTTTTTAATTTCCACATTTAAATTCATACTTATAACAAAATTTGTAAATTATTTTAACATTCAAAAAACAACAAGATAACCATCAACATCCTCTACCTTAAAATGTTATACATTTCCCCCAACACGTATTCGGAATGTTGACGCCTCAGTTAATCTTGCACGATCTAATCAGCAACCTGAAAGAATCCAGTCGGACTTCCGAAGAAGGCACAAACGGTACCAGCACGTGAAATCGTCGGCACATTTCGCAAATCTTCGATAGAAAGAAGAGTGTCGACCTATAAGCGCGAAAGAGATGGAGGAACTTGCTGTGAAGGCGGCCGCATTCCTCGAGACAGCCCAGTGACCGAAAGCACAAAATACTAAATAGCATACGGTTTAGACTATGGACCGGCCTGCGTTTTGACCTATGCTAAAACGTACCGTGAGAAACAGTCGTTACACGCCTCCGTTTCACGAACAGCTGTTGTAATGCTGAAATAGAAAACAACAACAGTGTTGGCAAACTTTAATAGATATTTATTATAATAGTCTAAAAATTAATACTTACTTAGTATTGATAATAAAATAAATCCTCTACACGAACCTCTCTAAACTCTACCTTACATTAACGATTTTAATTGGTGGAATGACGCTTAACGCTTAATTCTATTAATGATCAACTGAAAGTGAACATAAATTTTACAATAGTAATTAAATTAACACGAGAATCGTGTTCCATACATTCATAATTTACACCTTTTATGTAGACAATCAATAACGACTTTCCCCTTTCAGTTGAAATCAATTGCACATAATTTGCCTATATCTATGCAGTCTCATTAATTGAGCAATACAAGACATTTCACAACAATATCAAAGCGAAACAACTTTTCTATTTGGCAATAAATTATTCACAATTACCATAAAAATCACGTTCAGCACATTATTTACTGGGCAAAAAACTATTGCATTGCAAACGCAGCGGCAGAAAGTTTTAGGTAAAAAATGTTTGTGCCACACTCGCTCGCGATTTAGTAATCGTCACTTGTACACGCACGAGATCAAACAATCACTGAATTCTCGGATATTTCTTGTGTAATACGACAAATGTAGTATAATATTAAGCTGTAATTAGTGTAACATGTCGTGTTCATGAAAGTATAGTTAATTTGTGGACTGGCGTGAACGCCAGAGATGAATTATTTGTACAATTAAATAGAAAACTTACACTGTCGTTGCTTCATTTATTTTTAAATTTAGTTATTAATTATGACAGAGAGAGTCACAATTTATGCAGTTAAGTTATTAAAATTCAGGGAGTTCATCATAAGTTATTTGAGTATGTCTCTTCTTTCTAGGAATGTGGGTCTAAATGTAAGGCTATAAAACAACGCTATCAGAAATTAATTGTAAATGCTATTACGGTTCTAATTCAACGAAATTATTAGATTGTGACTTGTGATATTATACAACGGAATAAGTTCAAATGCTTAAATATCACGATAGAGAAGCTCTTTAAAACCGTTTCACTTTAATTCTAACTACGGGCAATTTTTTTCACGAATCTTACGTAAGTAATTTCTCAAATAATACAAGCAATACGCTAATTAATACATCAAAAACATATTATTAAAATATAAGCCTTCTCGCACATTCCAATAATTTCACTTTGTCTGGACAAAAATCTCCCATAAACCTATATGATTTATCTTTTGAATTTTGAATGGTAACAGACGGATTGCCTAGATGACCAGTTGAAGGTAATAATAAAAGGTTTTATTACAAAAAATATGTATAAGACAAAAAACATACCATCGTAAGGTTAACGTAATAATAATAAGATTGATTGGTTGATAACAATGAAATTGTTTCCTAGTTTACAAAGTAGGTAAATATACAGCAAGTTGTGAGAATTATACGTTTTTATTGACATATTGTATCTCCCTTCTCAATCTAATAAGTATTGTTTACAAATTAATTAACTTGATTACATGATACATCGGATAAAGATAAAATTTAATTGAATTAGATAGCTAATATAAAATGTAGGAATTAATAATCTATATATATAAAACTCAAAGGTGACTGATATAGTGATCTATCAACGCACAGCCCAAAACACTGGACGTATCGGGCTGAAATTTGGCATGCAGGTAGATGTTAGGAGTTAGGACGTAGGCATCCGCTAAGAAAGGATTTCCCGAAATTCTTGCGGGAACGGGGAAAAACGGGGATGCACGTACAAAGCGGTGGCGGAAACTAGTATGAAATATAACTAATAAATACTAGCTGTGCCTCGCAGTTTTACCCGCATTGCTGGTAAAACCGCATCTATTGGTCCTAATTTGATATTATATTTAATTTGATAAATTTTTCAAAACGGACCCGTAGTTCTTAAGATTAGCGCGTTCAAACAAACAAACTTGTTAGCTTTATAATATTAGTATAGAACATAGATGTGAATATAACGTTATTTTTTCACTGTTAGAATTCATCTATAATTTTCCAGTTGCAAATAAGCTGTTAATACCAAGGAAATACTTTATTTACGCACATGCTATAATTTGAACAGCTAAATGGGCATTTTGTAATGTCGCCTATACCATATTGAGAGCATATGGGTGTTGAAATACAAGTGTACATACTACAGCTAATTATATAGATTACACATACTGTAGCGCTCATTTGAAGATGTCGCTTCTGTAAGTATGTTTAATCTATGTATTTATGTACAAATTTAGTGTAATAATATTGTAACATTGATGTCCGTACGTAACATTTTTTAAGCTATTGCATAGCTTCTATCGCGGGCCTTGAGCGCGGGGACCGAATCGAGAAATTCCGTAACGAAAAAACCTCACGCTCCCCACTCCGACGGGCTCGGAGGTGTGGCTTGAAGGCATGCTATGCAATAGCTTTACCGCGGCAGTCCCCGAGTGCCACACGTCTTTTTTTTTTGTCTATCTATTCATCTGTATAATACGAAAAATATTAGATGAAATTGCGTGTGCTTTTTATGAGGCGACTGAAGCCGCGGGCAGAAACTAAACATCATCTCACCGCATGTGAAATTATTTAAATATTTCTTTTATTTATAGAAGAAGATTAGCGGAGAGAAGCTAATTAAAGCTGTTACTTAGGTATTTTTTTAATAAGTTATAACTTAATTCAATAAGAAAAATTATTTTCATTTACTCAGTCGCAAATCTACGTTCGTTCAGGAAATATTTACAAGGAAAAACCAAGTCTCACGAGGCATAAAAAACGGTCAATCTTCATCAAGTTTCTTGTACTCGTAAATCAATGAATGAAATAGATTTAATACAAGTCGCCCCGCGATTTTACTTTCACATAGTTTATAGGTAGTTTGTTTATATATTGCACATACTTTTATCTAACAAACAGTTTCTTTCAATCACTGTAAAATAATATCTGAGAAACAAAATACTGCTTTTAAATTATGTAAATATTTTCCGAATTTCCATTCCAACTTTAAAAAATATTTCTTTACCCGTTTGAATTTTCTCTACACAACAAAAACCCCTGTTTAACAATTTCCTCTTTCTAAACATTTAATACAAAATTGCATACACCTAATCCGAAAACGTTCATTTACCAATTAATACGAATTCCTCCAATAAACAGCTCAACATTAAAATAAGGATATGAAACACATACCAATTGCTATTTACCCATGTATCCATGTATGTGATGTATTAGTTAAATTTATCAATTGCACGAGTAAACCGGTTTAAAAAATACATGCTTCGAGTGCGTATGGTGGTTGGCATGGTTACGTTTGCTAAACTAATTGAAGACTTGTGTTTAGGGAATAGAGTTAGTTTTGGAATGTATTGAATTACATAACAAAGTGTGCTAGTAGAACCTTGTTTGCTTATGGTGCTTGTGTCCAAATATAGATAAATATTCGAAATTTATACTAATACTAGCGACCTGCCCCGGCTTCGCACGGGTGCAATGCTGATACTAAATACACTACAGAAAAACTGTGAACGTTGTATATAAAAACATAGCGGCCCGC
>CAJQZM010010888.1:0-11311 GCA_907164665.1 Colias nastes | reverse complement strand
TCGGACAAATTGTTCTGTTTAAAGGATGCTAGGACTTAGGAGGATAAGACGTTGCTTCGTACCAAACTTCAAGTGTCTGTGTTCATGTAAAGTACCCTGTAGGTTTTGATTCCCTTGCGAATGTCGAAATTTGCGAAAATTTGCAGCATAAACGGCTGTATCTTTTGAATTCTTTGGCTTATAAGTTTGATTTTTTTTCACTGCTTCAAGGGACCGTAGACTTGAGTATTCAGTATAAATTTCAGCTTTATACCTCCACGCGTTACTGAGAAAAAGGTTCTTGACAGAAAGACAGACCGGCAGACGGACATACAGACGGACGGATATCAAAGTGATCCTACAAGGATTCCGGTTTTTCCTTTTGAGGTTCGGAACCCTAAAATCAACATATTATTAATATAATTCACTGTAAGGAAACTGGAAAAACTAAATTATATTTATCTTCTCATCATTAATAGAACTAAAAATTAACAAAAAACAAAGTTACGTTATGTAAATAAATAATAATCAGTTCTATTAAGATTACCTACCTACCCTATTTTTTAGTTTCTAATGAATTAAATTTCTTTTTTGTTTATATTATTTTCTTAACCACAGATTTATTGACTCTCATTCTCAAAGATACTAGTCTCATTCTTAGAATACCCATTTTAAAATGAAAAAATAGCATAAAAATTTGCTAATTTGAATGAAAATTTAAATTATCAACTTGTAGTCTTAGTCAAAAATTTACAATCTATTTTAAATTACATATTTTAACAAACAATTCATTGCTACGTAATGAAAAACAATGTGGACGCAATATGTTCTATTGTTATGCACTATAGGTATAGTTTGCGCCCACCGTGGACGCAAAATGGAAGTTTTACAAATTCGGTGTAGTAATTCGCGTCCACCTTATTTTAGCTATTAATTGTAAAAGAAATAAGCTGATTTATAATCCATACTATTCCATGTTTTGTTAGCAAAGTAAAGAAACAGTTACATATTCAAAAATTCACATTTAACAATAAGATACTTAGCGTCAAACGCGACGCTGCGCACTATTTTTTTCTCAAAATCCCGCGCGTTTTAGCTCTCTCGTTTAATAGCCAAAATTAAATATTTTTTTTAAATAGGATAGGCGGTGCGCAGGCATATTTTGAATATGTGTGCATGTCTCTTATACATTGAGGTATTATCGGAAATTTTTCTTATTACAATTTTACATAAAGTATACTTATTTTCGTGAATTTTCTAAAAGATATCCGCAAAATGGACGCGAATAGGCAGGTGGACGCGAACAGGCGCAATGACCCTAGCTACCTACAAGCATCTACAAGTAAGTAATAGATAATTCTTAGGTGATATTCTCATATAATTCACCCATGTTAAATATCACCGATTGTAATTATTACCAATGTTATTGTAGATAATATACCTATTTCAATTTTCATCCATTAATTCACAAAACTGATAAACTTTATTGCATTCATATTGTATTAGATTATTATGCAAATCAAAAATCGTACAAGGTGTAAAAGATTGAAGACTTGAATTAAAATTATTCATATGAATTAGTAATATAACTTCACCGAACTATTTACCTAACACAACACGTAACAGTACTTTTACGAAAACTTTTTATTTATCAAAACACAATGTTTACATTTTTCACTGATCGAATTTTGGCGGTCACCTGTCAAACGCAACACGTGCGCATGCGCGGTGCGCGCACTACGCTAAGCCCGACTGGCGCTGTGGCGATTGGACGGTTTGAAGCGCTCGCGCCGGACGCCGGGTGGGCGTCTTTACATGATGCGATACGATTTTGATAGTCTTTATGAAAGCCTCCGACATTTTTTGAATGTTTTTTCGTAGTATCAAAATCATATTATTGTTATATTTCCTTGTAGTATTATAGAACTATGTATATAAAGAAGATATAATATATATATAAATACGACTAGAACATGTAGGTATTTCAAAATTGATTTGTTTGAATAGAAAACCAAAAATGATTTTTCATAATATATTACTTACCAACATCTTTATTTATATAGGGTACTTAAATAAAAAAATAACTTAATTGCACAATTTGATCACTGTCCATCTTTACAATAATTAAAATTATAATTTTATCAATGTTACATGAATTGTTAAATACAATTTACACACAGTAGTTTATATGAAAAAAAATCTTACAAAAATGTAACTAGCTTGCAATTTTTTCAAATATTTTTAATTTCAAAACAATATCGTTTCGTGTAAAAACATCGTCGCGGGCCATGCCCAGCTGTTGTCACGGAGTATCGTAGATAGTAGTGACTCATTCAACGAATTCTGCTGCAGAGTGCATCTCAAATGTCGGTGATAGACGACTTAATAAGTGTCCAAATTTCAGTGATGATATTATGTTACATTTAGAATAATGGTTCATAAATTAAGTATAGAGCTGCTCTAATGCTGGACAATGTACCGAATATTATCATCCAATAAAGGTTTAAGTCAGCGAGCATGTACCCCTTTGCTTTTGGGGTATTGGGGTACATGCTCGCTGGTTTAAGTTTATTGCTTTGTTAATTAAATCATTATATTTTGTATAACATATTCGTTTTGTAATGCAAATAATTATTGTTATCTATATTTAACAGCCAAAATCGATTATTAAAAACAAAGCAGACTTGCTTTGTTACAATTATACTAAAATATGAATTAGATATATTAATTTCATGAATTTTACATAGGTAGCTTTAAGCATTTGTGCATGTGTAATTCGTCGTACAAACTCCAGTACTGGGGTTGAAAACGGATGTCGAAGGACAGGTGTAGGTGTACTGTTCGAGCGTGCCATCGCTAAGCTCTACACAAAGGTAGTACGTTTGGCACGTCGTGTCTGACGTGTCAGCGATCCTTCCAGACGTGGTACACGTGTCAGTAGTACTTGTACTATTATCAGACGTTGCTGTACAGGTATAGTTGGAATCGCAGTACGTTGTATTCGGATTGAAATAGGTCGTATTAGGACAGGTGAGCGTAGTTTCTTCGAACGTGCCATTAATGCTCACACATTGGATGTACGTCGAGCAGTCAGTTGAGTTGGAATCAGCGACGTATCCATCTTCGGTACAAACAGACGTGGTAGTATTAGTTGAATTTGTCGTATCTGTCACAGTACATTCGTAATCTGTGGTACAGACTTGAGTGGTCGGATTGAATAGAGATGTTGATGGACATGTGTAGTTGTAAGATGTGAACGAACTAGTAGAACTGATGTAGACGCAGAGGTAATAGTTCTGGCATGTAGTGTCGTCTGGGTCAGGGAAGCGACCGGCGGTTGTGCAGTTTACTGCCGCGTGTGCCTGCCAAGCGGCACAGGATATCTATAATGCAAGACATTCAGAATAAATGAGAAGTGAAAATATTATGTCACCCACTTATTAAAAAATAGACCCTAAACAATTTAAAAGAAAGTCAAAGAGCTAACTACTACGAATATAATAATTCATAAGTAACAAATAAAGGATAATATTATACTTAAATAATATAAGTACTTACTATAAAAATCACAATTAATACTTTATCCGTCATCATTGATTCACAGCGAAGTGGAGAAAATCGTTATCCATTCGTCTTTTATATTGCTAGAAAAATTACATTTATGGCACCAATAATAATAAGCAATTTGGGTTTTGATAATATCAATAATCTTTAAATTAAACGTGCCGCATACATATTATTATCAATGAATCAATGCAATTTATGTTACTTATCTATATAGCAATTTTCCTATATAAATTCGTAATAGTTATTTTACTTACAGAGGTCAAGTACATTATTACAGAAATAATATTAACCACACCGTTATCAAAATGAGTACATGGTTTTGTCTTAATTGTGTGTGTCTTTTTTTGATTAAAAAAAGGAAAAGATTAAAACTCATTCCTCAAATTATTACTCCTATTATTACCTACGTAAAAAAATATTCTTTAGCCGCTTGATTTATAAAATACCAATGTATCGGTACATTTAGTTTAGAAGTACAAAGTAGCAAGTACATTCACGCGTACCTCGGCTAACCTCGTAACGCCCAGATACCTATTAAAAGGCATGCAGCTCGATAGTGGTACCGGCCCAAGCTGTTATCCAACTTTATGACATAAACGCCCACGGTACCTTTTTAAAGGTATCTGACAGTATCTGATTTGAAAACGCCGTAACATTTTAAATTACGCGCCAAATCTAATTACTGTTTTTTATCCGGCTACTGGAAAGTATGTTTTTGTCTATGGTTAAGCAATAGTGCCAATAGAAAAATAAAATTTATGTAATTTCCGGCGAAAAGTCTGGCCATCTTGACTGACTAGAGGACGTGGTAAGTTCAATCCATGATTATTGATGCAATCTTAGGTTTTTAACTGAGAGTATCTTACTCTGCTTGTTGACAAATAAGTAAATATTATAATTACATTTAGATTTACGCGAAAATAAAGAATATGCGTGTAAAATAACCTCGTAAAATCTGGATACCTTTTAGAAGGTATAAGAGTATTAACATATTATTGGATTTTAAAAGGTATACGGGAATAAACCACTAATCAATTTGATTTGCCTTTGCAACTTATGATTTAGACCGTTTTCTCCTTCATAATAAGTATAAAGTAAATTATTTAGTCTGTTACAAAATATTTTAGTACCTACCTATCCTTTTCAGGTAACCCAATGAGAGATGAGCAAATCGAAGAAGCTTTAGAAGTATTAAATCAGTCAGATATAGAAGAGTATGAACTATTTGGAGATGAGGATTACAACATAAACCAAAACCAAGAAAGCTCTTCCAGTTCTGAAGAATCTGAAAATAATATTTTTTTATTAAAAACCAACTCTTATTTGCGAAATTATTTAAAATTTCTATAGAAATATATCAATTTACCTACTATCATTCTGATTTTAAAAGGTATATGGGTTGCTATTATATAGTGTTTTTGGGTCCAATTTAGAAACTTGCTAATTTTTGCTTCTGTCATCTGTTGGAAGTGGATTTCTTCTGATAGAAATCCTAAAACACGTGATAAACTAGCCTTTAAAAATAATAAGTACAGAAAATAATGATCATATTGTTCAAAAATTGATATTTTTTTCTCAGATTGTTAGTGTGAGATATCTTTTTGGTCATTAAAATTTTGGAAGACATGTATTAATCCAAATATTTATGTTCATTGTTTTTTGTAATATAAAATAAACCCTATATTGTCTACCGCTAATCAATAATTTAAAAAATACGAATTTTGCGAAATCGGGTTTTGTAATACATTAAAGCCCATATGCCTAAATAAAGAATAACGAATTTGGGGTTATTTAGTGTCTCAAAACCTTCCACTGACATACATTTACATGCAGAAAAAATCCCACGCTCATACGGAAATAATAAGGCACTTTTTTTAGATTTCATCACCTCCGGGTCCGCACCATGTGAACCTTTTAAAAGGTACTTGGGCTGCAAGCCAATGTTTGGTAAAAATAGCCTGGGCGTTACGAGGCTAAAGTTATCTAATAAAATTAATATTAAAAAAATATAGGTAATTTGATTCAAACTTTTAAATGTGGTGCCATTTGTGCATATTAATGAATGTTGCTATCGTAAAAAACATAAGAAGGAATTACTATTGATCATAGCTATTGACAAATCAAATTCTATTTAATCACGTATACATGATAAAAAATAACGTATAATTTGGTAGTTTTAGTTACTCTCTATTTTATTTCTTTTTCTGTTTCCAAGCTTTCTCATAAAATTTTGGGCCCATTGGGCCATAAAGGTTGACTGATGAGTGAGATGACATTGAATTTGACGTTGACAACTGATAATATTTTAAATTTTTCATTTTTGATAAATTGTAACTGCGCACTCACAGTTATCTATTTAATATTTTAGAATTTATTTTGAAGGATTCTTTGCAATATTCCTTGGTTCAGTTAAATTAAAACATTTGGAATGCTGACAAGATCAAGAGCCTTCTCAACACAGGCGTTAAAAGTTGTCAACAATGTTGCTAGGCAACAGTTTGTAGTCGGCTTGAAGGATGGTATGTGCATTTTATTATAAAATCATAAAAGAATAGTATAGTTCAATGTTTACATAAGGTTCATTTCTTCGAGATTTACTTATTTTCAGTACACAAATGTATATAGTTAATATTATCAAAGGCGGTGGTAATATCAGGGAGTCGGTTAACTTTTGTTGTTTCTTTTTGTACTTGTTTAGAGCAAGCCAAACAGACTGATATAATTTGTTTTATGGTGTTATTTATTTAGTCTTGCATAAGTAAAAGTTATTCATTAAGTAGTTGATTTATTACAATATACATATCTAATATTATAGTTGATAGTTGTTTCATTAAACTTTCCCTCTCTGTTAATTTTAATTGTGGTATAATTTTCTTGATTTTAAATGTGAAAATACTATTTATGAGTTTTTTTTTAATCATTCTAGCAGAAGCTACACTAAGCTATGAACAAAAGGGGAAAGAAATATCATTCAATCATACAGAGGTGCCTCCTGTCTTTCAAGGAAAAGGTGTTGGGAAATTACTGGGTCAGGTAAATATACATTTTTGTATTCTTTAGGAAAAATTGTGATAATGTCTTGAATTTTTTAGGCTATAAAGCACAGAACAAATTATGCTTATCAGTACTTTACGAATAATTGTGATAATATCTTGAATAGTATCTTTTAGGCTATAAAGCACATAAAACATATTATGCCTAACAGTACAACATAAAAGATTTTGAAGATAAAAGCATTTATTTATTCAAGAAATCACTATTGGTATCTTTAATTTTACAACCCACTAGCTGCGCTCTGCCGTTTCACCCGCGTGGCTCCTGTGGGTCTTAGCGTTAAAATATATAGCCTATAGTATTCCTCAACAAATGGGCTATCTAATGCTGAAATAATTTTTCAAATCGGACCAGTAGTTCCTGAGATTAGCGCATTGAAACAAACTGTTCATCTTCATAATATTAGTATAGATTAGGCTAAGAGCAAGACATCCAAGTTGAGCGAATTCAATATATTTTAACAAACTGTGACATAACTGTTTATTTTTCAGCATGCCTTTGAATATGCTCTCGAAAACAAACTAGATGTTACTTGCAGATGTCACTTCCTTGCAAAGTACTATCAGGATAACATTAATAAGTACAAAAACCTTAATGTGAAACTAGACTTAGATTAGTTGTAAGAAAATGGAGAACATTTGGCATAGGTGTAACATACATTATTATTTAAGAGAGAAGTGTTTTGGTAAAGCTAAGGAAATTGCTAAACATGCTTCAATACAAAACAATGATTCGGCAGAATTTTTATTTTACCACGGTTTGGCGAACATACTTGAGGGACAGGTACAAACAGGAATACATGAATTGTCGCAGCTACAATCTGATAAAGATGTGCAGTTGGCTGTTGTTATGGCATTAATCTATAGCTATAAACTAGTAAATACTATGGAAAGAGATGAACTCTACAATTTAGAAGCCAAATTAAAAGAAGAACGGAAGTATGCTAGTGCAATATCACTATACTTTGCTGGTCTGTTCCTGTTCTTTGCAGAAAAATATGAGAAAGCAACAGATTACATCAATAAATCATTGAGAAAAGATCCCAATTATCTAGAAGCTATTATTCTAAAAGCTTACAATGATATGTATATTAATTTGGATATGCATAGTTCTATACATGACTGCTTGGAATTGGTTTTGAGTAAAGACAATAAAAATATTGATGCTTTATTAGCATTGGCTAAATTAAAATATCTGGTTAAAAAGCATGAAGAATCTAATTTAACGTTAGACAAATTAATAGTCCATCATCCAAGACAAGTTGTACCTTTGATTGAGAAATTGAAAAATGAATTTGCTACACAGAAATGGGAATCAGTTTATGATACTATTGAAAGAGTACTATCATTAGAACCTACTAATGTTGAAGCACTTAAAATAAGAATATTCATAGCGTTATGTAAGAATTCTGATTATATAGAAGCAGTGGATCAGTTAAATACCCTGTTTAATATATTGGAGAATGAAGAGAGCAATAATGCATATCAGTTTTACAACACTGCACAAACGTTTTCGAAAGTATGTGGAAGATCAAGTACTGTCATTTCACAAGTGTACAGATTCGCACAATACGCATCGGAATTGTATTCCAATAATGTCGATTATTTGAGCGAAGTTGGCTACCAGTGCATTTTACAAGGTAAATACAAAGACGCGTTAAATTTCTTCAAAGCAGCAAGTAAAATAGACAGTAACTCAATAACTGCTTTATGCGGTTTAACATTATGTCAAATGTATGATAATGGACCGACTGACCAAGTAGCGCAGCAAGTAGAATTACTATTTGAAATGCAAGGAAACGACAAGTTTCCCATACTGTATTTACTATCAGCAAAATTGAATAGCAAAAATGCCAATGCCAAAACATTCTTGAACCAAGCATTTGAATCTCAACTGTCGTATGCAAATCAATATCCTTTCAGTTTGTTGTACATCAAAAATCTAGATCCAGATTTCTTATTAGAAGTTTACAAAGAATATAAGAAGCATCTTCCTAAAAAGCCCTTTGTAATAACCAGCTATTTACTATACACCCAAGACGACAAAGATGCTTCAGCAGAAACGTGTTTGAACATGTTGAATACCATATGTCAGGCATGTCCTGGCTTAATACCAGCGCTTTATGAATTGGCCAAGTTAAGATTCCTATCTGGTCAGGCGTTGGAAGCGGAGAAATTGGCTTTACAAATTGGAGAACTGGACAATACACACGCAGGAAGTCATGTCCTCTTAACTCAGATTTATATCCAACAACAACAATATACAAAAGCCTCACAGTGCCTCGAAATGTGTTTGAGCTACAACTTTAAAGTGCGGGATAGTGCTATGTATCATTTTCTAAATGGAGTCATTTTGAAGAATACAAATCAACTACAAGATGCCTTTTCGTTCTTTTTAACGAGCGTACAGATATTGAATAGCAAGAATAATATTGGTTCAAATAAACAAATTGACGCAGACTTGAATATAATAGATAAAGCTACATTGTATTTCCAAGTTATTGAGCTGCAGACTGCTTTAGGTCAATTTGGGGAAGCTGGGAAAACTATGCAGGTATATAATGATTTTATGCTAATAATTTTTGTAAGTGCATTTCATAAAAAATCCTAAATAATATCATTTTTTAAAAGGAGTCATATTGCAGAACATCTTAGTTTTATATTTTTATTGTAAAGATATAAAACTTTTAATTTATCATTTCCAAACAGGAAGCAATACAGGAATTCTCATACACATCCGAAGAGAACCGTCTCTTAATCGCTCGTGCGGATATGGCCTTAAAAAAAGGTGACATAGACAATGCTATAGACACACTGAACGATGTGAAACCGGGCCAGCCGTATTACTTCCAAGCTCATAGCAAAATGGCGCATATATATCTAAAAGAGAAGAAAGATCGGGCTATGTTCACTAATTGCTTCAAGGATATTGTGAGCAACCATCCAATGGCAGATGCTCATACTATGATGGGGGACGCATTTATGTCCATTTTTGGTAATTTTTTATTGTTTTGGTAGGTACTAAAGCCTGTAAATTAAGTATATATAAGTAAGCTATTTATGTTTTTAAAATATATATTATCTTTTAAGTTCCTACTTACCAGAAAAAATAACTAAAGAGACAGACTTTTGAAGTAGAAACAGATGCAAAAAAATGTTAGTGTTTTAGGAGTGGATTTTGATAAAGAAGAAAAATACATTAGTTCTGATAAATAGACATACAGTTTCCTTAACTTTTTGCTGCAATTTGTTATTTTTCTTCTAAATTGATTTTTTCTTTCAATATACTTTCATATTCTTACAGAGCCAATACAAGCAGCGGAATCATACGAAGCTGCGCTAAAAGGCAACCCCAAAGACATACAATTGGTCAAAAAACTTGGCGCTGCGTTGATGAAAATGCACGAATATGACAAGGCAATTCAGCATTTTGAAAATGCGATAAAATTGACCAATGACAATGAACTTAGGTTCGAACATCTTGAACTTCTTATCAAGGTATAGTGGTAATTTGTTTTATTTTTAATAACAGTATTTTTTTTCACATGAATATGCGAATAAATAATATTTTAGGATTCACCTAATTTTTTATAGTACATACTAAAAAACTTATTTTTTTCACAATTCATTTATTCCTAATAAATGAATTGTGATAAAAAATAAGAGTGACATTGGAACAAAAAGCAGCAGATAACGCATAACACTTAGAACACACACACGCACGTACATAAACACATCAACACTAATAGTACTAATTTAGTAGTATTTCTACAAGTACCTTTATAATTTCAGCTAAAACAATACGACAAGGTCGATTCAGTTATATCGTCCGAACTAAACCAACCGAGCAATAAAGAAAAAGATACGGCAACATTAAAAAAGCGCATAAAACTGCTTCTAGTGCAAGCAAGAAGTAGGGAATTGAAAAACCCCGCTACAACAAACACTAACTTAATCCTAGCGGAAGCTAAAGATCTGCAAAATGCGGTGTTAAAAAGAGTAGAGATAGACTCGAAAGCAGACATACAAGAAGAGAAAGAGAAGATGTCTTCTATACTCTGTTTGTTAGCGAAGGTGAAAGCGTATAAGGAACCGGCTGTTGCTACGAATTTGCTGTCTGAAGCTCTTATTTATTCGCCCAGGAATGCGGAAACTTTGTTGGCCCTGGCTAAGTTGTATGCACAGGTAAATAAGTTGAATTGTGTGTTTTCTAATGGTTTCACTAACCTTTTATTAGTTTTTTTTCGTTAATTCTTTTTTATGTTAATTTCTCAGAACATGCAAAAATGTTTACTTTATTGCGAGGTGGACGACACATGAAAAAACATGTTTAAAAATATGTATAGTCTGTAAAGAGATGGTTGCAAGTCCTCCCTACTTGAAACAAAGATAAATATTTTAGCAATTTTTCAGATGAATAATCCTGAAAAATGTGAACAAACCTGTGGAATACTTCTGAATTCTGACCCTAACAATGAATCCGCCGCTGTCATGATGGCTGACTTGGCTTTCCGGAAGGTAATATTGCAGATAAATTTGACTTTTTAATAAATTTTATTTACCTATTATCAATTTTACAATAAGAAAAATCTCACGACAACCCCTATGTATACACTTATAATCTTATTAGCAAAGGCCCTGATAGTTATTTACTCACTTTTATATTTTCACTAAATATTCTTGTGTGTTCATAGCTGTCACAGAAAAAATAA
>CAJQZM010010887.1:0-21033 GCA_907164665.1 Colias nastes | reverse complement strand
GTATCCGGCGCCGGCTACCCGGCAACCGGTACGTGTGAAAAGGCACTGACGCAGTTAATCAGTCGGTAGTTCACGACGTAATGGCGGCCGACTAGCTTACTATGGTGAGAGTGTGTGCGTGTTTATTGTCTTTACACGATCGCTAGCTTACTATGGTGGCTTCACGTTGTTTGTTCGTAATACGGCGTCCGGTCCGTCTTTTTTTATACGTCCATGATTGAAGGTATATTGTATAGGTAATAAAGGATGTTTTTTTAGTTGTTTTGCAATGTTTATGGTATTGTATATATTCACTATGTTAAAAATAAAGTTTTGATACTTAATTTTGTTCTTATTGAATACTAGAGATTACCTTATTTTACCTGATTACCGAAAACGAAAAATAATGTGTAAATGAAATAATTTAAACAATTTAATTTGAATGCTAGACGCTCAGACCAATAAAAAGTTTTAATTAAAAATAGGTAAGTGAAATGATACGCAGTATTTTTGTTATAAATAAAATAATAAATAAAAACGCCTCTTATTTCTTACAAATAAATACAAAAATAATAGACCTTGAACTTATATAAAAGTATTTTTTTTTATTACGAAAGTACAGTTTCACTAGGAAATAGGAATATAATTATCATATAAAAACATATTATTATAATTAACTTGATTATTACTTAACTTTTGCATACAACTATATAAGCACATGCCTAAAATTGAGGCACAGATAATATTTTTTCTCACAATTACAAATCTCTAAGGGCCAGGACTCACAGCCTCCTTAGTATGACGAATTAACAAGAGATCGGCTTTTGATGAATCGTTTTGCACATTTGCTTCCCTATTATAGAAATATTAGGGCTTTTACTCACAAGGCATTTTTTTGAAATCATTGCATTTAGGTATATTTTATTATTTTCAATTTAATTATTTGTGTAGTTTCAAGTCTGTATTTGTTTAAATAATTTTGACTAGACATTGATTTAAACACATTTTAATTAATCTATTTCAAAATATTAAAGCGAATTTAGCATAGACAGTATTTCTAAAAGATAAAATTCAAAACACACAAGCCGATATTCGCAGCATTGTATTTGATGATAGTTTCCCTTATTTCTCAGTTTCTAGGCACGTAATGTGATAAAAATTTGTACTTACGAAATTTATAAACGATACCTAGCTACTTAAGGAATATATAAAAAAAATATATATAAAGAAAATGCTTCCGTCCTTAGTACAAACTCTACCTCTTTTAAAAATAAGCACACATTTTTATAATTACTGTTTATTACTAGTTTTGAAATATCGTAGATTTACATCCCATAAGATACATTTACAAACATGCAACATCGTGTCTCACCACCCTAACAACAAATGTAACTCAAAATGTCAGACCGCGTAACAAAATAAATAGAGTCGTTCAGCAAAAGCATTGAAAGCCGGGTGACAATAGCTTGTAATGAAGTGGTTTTGTCATGTTTTTCAGTTTGCGGCCATATTAAAGTACAATTATGTTTTAATGGCCGTTTATTGGACGATTAGCGATCGTACCTACCTTGTGAAACTTGCCTTTCGAAAGGTACAGTCATCTGCGAAAGATCATTATTATTTATTTTAAATTATATTATTAACTAAAAATTAAAAAAGGTAGGTAGGTTACCAAAACAACATTTGATCTTCAAAAACTACACTAACGCACACACAATTGCACTGCAGAGAAAGATGGCATGATTCAACGATCGTGAGCGAAATACCTACATCTGAAGTAATTGTGACTAATTAGCTAGATTTTGAGGAGCAACTCCCGGAGCGCTAGGAAGCTATCTACACCTTTACCTTTTTATTATAATATCATTGTACCAAATATACTGAGTATACATAATCTGCTTTTTTAACCGACGTCAAAAAAAAGGAGGTTATCAATTCGGCCGATATTTTTTTATATTTGCGTCTGTCTGTACACCTATTACGGATTAATGCTCTTATAAGGTGTTTTCGTACAAAGATGGAAGTAATCGTTTAATTTTCATTGGTAAGAGATTGTTTAAGTGGAAATAAAGAATTAACTGTCATTAACAGCGGACAATCCGAACATTAAAATTATTTTAATATACGAGCCTTTTTTAACATGATTCCTAGAAACTACATTTAAATACATTGTGACTAATCGTTTCAAGAAATACATATTTATCACGAACACAGATGTAGTGTATAATTTTGCGTGGGCAGAAAAAATATGGTTTGATATCTACTCTGTCCATTTTGCAATTAATTATACGTTTATATAACTAGCCACATATTTAATTTTAAAATTAAGTTCAAATACTACAAAGTCAAATAAAGAAGATTTTTTAAAACTAAGTAGGTATTCTGTTTAACTACATAATAATATATTTGAAATCGAAATATCAAGCAGTTGACGGTAGTCTTATTCACATCTACTACTACGACTCCTATACTAGGTACTATTACTTAATAAATCACGTATTAAACCTGTCAAAAAGTTATTTCATAATAGCGTAAATAATAAACATGTTTTACTTTCCTAACAAATAAACATTAAAATATATAAAAAAAGAAACAGCAATAAAATTGATTAAATTAATAATAAGTAGAAATATTATTTTTCACACGACTGTCCATAACATCTCAATAGAGAAAATAATACGACGTTAATAAAATTAGTGACAGGAACTGCCTGTCAGTTACATCTCTCAGTACGTTTTAACTGAGTTATTAATAAATATAGTACGTAACAGTTAAATATTATGTACTCGATTAAATTACTTACCTATTACTTTCTATTTAATTTAATTGAGCTATAATATTTGAGGAAAATATATTTGTTGTTAGGATTCATTTCTTACAAATGTGTTGTGACACCAACTTTTTACTAGTATTTGGAAAACCGATCGTCGTAATCCGTTTTTCTTACTTAACAATCTAAAATTCTAAAGAATCTTAATATGTAGGTAATTATTTACCTATCATTGTTGTACGATGAGAGACATTTGCAATATATGTTAGAGAAGAAAAAAATGTTAATTCTAAATTATAATCTTTTAACACATTCACTGCGGCACCTAAAATGCCAAACTCACCGTTGTTGCGGCATGTCTTCCATACTTCACATCGGCAAGTTCACCACTGTGCGTCATGAGCCATTTTTATCACATCGCACCTTCTGACTTTGAAGGTTAATAATTTCATGAAATTTCAAGATATTTCAAATTTTTTTTTTCAGATAATAGTATATATAGTCTAGTATATACCGCATAAATAGCTTTTAGTTTGACCCAATAGTTTAAAAGATATGAGGGAAAATGTAAACCCCTGATTTTGTGAAAAATTATTTGCCATCCCGCACTGCGTTCATACGGCATGTTAACAGTAATAGCGATGGGAAACACTGTAAAATAAAACATCGATATCAATATAAATCAATTTTATATATTTCAGTCTGTTTGTTAACAGATAACGAGATCGTCGATACAAAAAAAACACATATAAAACAAGGTACTTGATAGAGTACTATAAGGAAATTGTTCAGTAACTTTTGTTTTAATTTGTTCAGTAACTTTTGTTTTAATGTTTTATATTATTTTCACAACTGTCATCACATTTTTGCATTTATGCTACGAAATAAAAGAAAGTAAAAAAAACTAAAGCCTCTACGGTATCATTGTCATTTAAAAATTTGATAACGACGTGTGCGGTCCTGGTGCATCACTATGCGAAACTGACACGCGGCGCGCTCGCAGTACAGTGCGGCATGAGGTGCTTGTCCATGGCAAAATATTTGACATGCCGCACACAAAAGAAACGGTTTCTTTTCTATGCGTTGTGTCCAATATTTTGCCATACGATTTTTAAACGAAATTGAGTCCTACTTCAAACTGTGATCACAAAAATATATATTGTCTCTTTTCTAGTCATTGATTAACATATAAAAAACCTCGCCGCACCACGGTGAAAACTGCGATTTTGGGCGCCGCACTGTGGTGTAGTCGCTGATGGCCCGATACTGGACATGCCGCAGTGAACGTGTTAAGACTAATAAGTAAGTCGTACAAGTAAATTGAAAGCATCAAGTAGATAACTGCTCTAAACTTTTCGTATTTTTTTCGAATCAATTTATGATTCGAACCTACTGCCTTCAGATAGTCTAACCACTAAACCAGCGACTCACGTCACTTAGAATATCAATAACAATCGGCAATATAATAATATAATAGTGGAGCTTAACACAAATCCTCTTCCAATCAAACGCACCGCTTTATTGTTCAACTGTCTCGTTTGCTTCAGGGTGTGTCAACCTTTTATCAATGTATTTTTATTTAAATTATCTATTTAACCTTAATTCTTCAGTATAACTCATAAGATCCTTATTTTTATTTGTTTATAGAAAATTATTGAATTAACGTTAAAAATAGTAAAAGTAGTATAGTCTTCTTTTATTTTTTAACCTTACACTTTACAGTGATTCATACTCTTGTAATTGGTTTCACAAACCTTGATAAAACCTTTTTTTTTTCACCGGAATCTAATAGGTATATATATTATTGGTCCATATGTATATAGGTGTTAACACCAAAAACAAATAATACCAAAAAACGATAAATCTACCTATTTGTATATATTTTCCTTTATCAGATAAATCTGTGTATAAATATAACTTATTGAAAAAGGTTCATATTTATGTCGTTAACAAAACAATAACCAAATGTTCTCAACTCCTGCCCATGTCACAGATTCCTTGACGGGTATTTAATACATTGTCATATTAAGATATCAGCGACACCCAGATTGTAACTGATTGGAATGATAAGCTCAAAGCTTATAAAGGTTTTACATTCGCCTTTGAATTTATTTTAATTTCAAATCAAGAGACCGAGATATATTTTTGAAAATCATTATAATATTGACAGTATGTCTTAGCAACAATTTGATAAATGGGTCAATGTTTTATGAGCTATAACGTTAGACATTTGGAATAATATTAAAAAGTATCTTCATATTTATTTTAATCATAAATACCTACCTACATCACATCCGAAGAAAAGAAAGAGCCTTTTTCTTCACAATAATATGATTAAACATTAAATTTTTAATACATTCATTTCAGGAAGTCACCGCTTTACGAGGATGGAACAGTTTGCGGAAACAAGAACCAAAAAGTTTGACTGCGTGTGACATCGTCTTGCACATGGCCAGTGACTCACTGTCAGTGAGGTTATGCCCATAGAAAGACTTCGAGGCGTGTACCTGAAATTAAATAAGAATTAATGAGTTGATGGTGAAATAAGATGCCGAATTAAATGTATGTAACATAATAATATGGTCATACGGATATTATGTACCTATGTTTGTTACAGTTGTTACTCTCACATTTAATGAAGTGATCAAACCTATAAGAAATTTGGTACAGACATAGGTTATATATAGTCAGGATTAGCACTTTCATCCGGATTCCATGTGAGTGAAGCCGAGGTATCTAGCTAGTATAACGACAGTATTACCTACTAATTTACTAGTATAGTATTACATTATCTATCTGTGGTATAACATATCTCTAAGACTGGTATAGTATTAATTATTATATGTATTATTTTCTGTGCTCCAAGACTCAGTGACATCGCTGCAATCAAGTTCCTTCCTCTTCCTTTAAAAAAGTACAAGAAGCGTTCGTCTTTCAGTAAATCATTCCAATATAATGTATTATGTTTAAATGACGATTACCACATAAAGGATGTTAGTAGTAATTTGAAATAGATTAAAGCATCACAGATCCGTTCATTGCTCGTAAAGTTTTATTGTAAATCTGCGTTACTTCATCTGTATTATATAATTGTGGATTTTATAGTGCGAGAGATAGCTGCGTTTACGATTATTTCAAAAGGAGCCGTATTGTGAGTATTTTCTGTAAGATATTTATAAATGTCTCTTTATCATTAACTCTTACTTTATTTTGTTTACAGTAACATAGTCAGAATTATTCGATTGTAATATTAAGAATAAATAGTTGCATACCTACTTTTCGTTTACTAGTACTATATGCATATAAAAAACACAATAATTTACACAGCGACACTATCTAATTATCTATATTATATTGTACAAATTGTGTACAAAATACGACTATTGTGTGCAAATTCAATCCAATCAAAGTCATTTCATTGATTTTTTTGCAAAAATATAGATACGTGACAAAATTTTCAACCACCTCCCTGACTACATTTGACTCATACTATCCTAATCACAAACAAGTGGTCACTTCAAAGGTAACAAAGTTACGATTATGATATTTCGTTTGAAATTAATTGTGGTGTAAACAAAATAAATTCAGCGGCTCCGTTTGATAGTCTCAAACAAATTTACGTTCATTTTATTGTAAACTTGTGTTTCCGTTGCTTTATTATGTTTTGTGATTTTTATAGTTATAAGTAACACGCTTTAGTGCGTGATATAGATTTTTAAAGTAGATAGTAAAAATTGTAGCTCTCTCTCGGACTATATGTTTTGCGTATTTATTAATTTAGATATATATATGACTATGACCCTATCCTACGAAAGATTGTGACAACTATTGCATGTAGGTATGGATGTTTATAAATTTCTCTTTCACGCGAAAACCACTGGACGGATTTTCATGATTCTTAGCAGTGATGTAGCTTAATATTACCAGAATGACACATAAGCTACAAAGCATGTACTTGCATTCGTCCGCGAGGCAAACCGCGCGGCATAACTAGTCAGATATTAAATTGTAAATTGCCATCGACTTCCCGTATTACCTACGGTATTTCAATGAGTTTAGCCCACAGATTAGGCAAGTCAATATTGCCCGAGTACGGATGATACGATCGAGTTGTTTACTTAAAAACTTAGCCCCAGAAAGGGGCCAATAAAGACAACGGAAGGCTTTTTGTCGGCACCTTGTGGACCATAAAAATGGCCATTAGGTGTCCTATTAACGCCTATTTCGACATAATTAGGATCAATTCACTATCCACCGTGGATTGTTTAATTGTTTATATTTTATAGATGTTTTAATATGATTGAACTTTGAATTTGGGATTGTAAATTTACTAATGGAGATGCCTTTTGTTGTTTAATTGAAAGTATATTGCATTGGAATTAGTTATGTCGGTAGTCTGTATTGTAATAAATAGTTTAGTAATTAATAATTATCACTTCTTCTACCACTACATATCTATATAGGTAAGTGAAGTAGTAGGTAGGTACCTACATGGCTACATCGTTTCAGGGAAATACAGGTATTTTACCACGTTTCGAATTGCTTCTTTTGAAGATAAATATTATGCTGGTTACTTTTATGGCTCATAATATCTTCATAGTTAATGCAATTTATCTATTTTTAGGTAATTTCAGGCAGTGGCTTTCTTTTTCAACTCATTACACACACGTACCTATCACATTTTTAATTAGGTAGGTAACTAGGATAATATACTAACACTAATATTATTTGTATGTTACTTTTCCATCATCTGGTGGCTATAATTTATTTATTACTTAGTACCTACATTTTTTCTAATTGTGGCCTTAGCTTACACAGAATATGTCTACTTTCTTTCCTAAATTTATTCAGCAAATCATTCAAATTCGTATGTAGATACCTACGATAAGTTAAATTAATCATGAAAAAATTTAAAATAATTTGTACATATTAAAATATTTCTATCCTATTAAGCCAAAAGTTATCCTACAAGTTACAACAACATAATAGCTTTTCAGTCACCTTAGTTAGTGCGAGAGAGAGGCACCGTACGAGCGAGACGGACGACCAGAAGCGCCGCTCACGTCAAAATACGTGCTCAATTCGTTTTATTACCGGCCATTGTGGTGCTATGGGATTATTAATTTTATCGATATCGATACTTTTATATTCGTTGCCTTCTTGTTGTTGAAACTACATGCTTCAATTGTATAATATTGTTAAGGTTACTGATGTCATTATTTTAATAACAAATATTATATTGTTATTTGTTAGGTACCTATTATTAAATTAATTGTTTATAGCACTGATAAAATATATTTTAATAACTGATTATTCAACATTAAACAAAAACTATTAAAAGCTAATTTATTTTATCATTATGTGTACGGTATACTTTAATTTTTCTTTATTGTATATTTCTATTACAAAATGTAAAGATTAAGCTACCTGTTTAATTAATGTAGGTTAATATAGACCATCATTTTAAACTCTTCCCTTATAATTGCTTTACACATAACAATTCAATGGGTACTATTAACTATACGATATAAATATTTACTAACAATTCTTTCAGATAGCCAAATACTGAATAAAAATTTTAAGAAGCGATATACTTTTCACGTCTTACATCATCGATAACAATCAATAGCAAAACATCGACAATCCCACCCACTTCACATCCCTTCACCTGGCGGCACCATCAAAGCAGCCCACCGCTTTGAAGTGGCCGCGGGCGCGCGCCTCCAAACGCCATAAGCGACAAATCCATACGTCATCCTCCTGTCATTATAACGCCTCACAATCGCGCTGGGAATGTGGAATTACTTACAATATCAATTGACAAGGCGCTTTAATACCGATTACATTGCTCCGATTTTGTCTTGTCTCGTTTTGGGATTAGCAACGAGATTGAGAAGTGACGTCTTGATGTTTTGCGAAAGTGACGCGGACTGGATTTTGTTTATCTGTGATGAGCTTTTAGCATTTTAATGTATGGTCATCAATGATGTATAAAAAGGGATAGAGATTAAACATTTCTGAAATTAGTTCATCCAAATTTATATAGTATTCAAATTTTTATTGCTCACTTTTTATCCGTCTTTGCTCAAAAAAACACTTTTTAGGTTACCCAATTAGGTTTCTATAGCTGTCCAATTATCATTATGCACGAGGAAATATACGCTAAAATATGTTACCTCAGCAAAAAGACCAAGGTCAAAAACGAGGTTCGCCACAAAAAGCGATGCTTAGCGAACGCGAAATATCTGCATAATAAATGATCCGCTCATCAATCAAGCGAGAAACATAACAGACTCTAGCCACCTTAACGTCGAATCATGTAATTAAATAAATTTAACGGATAACCGTGCATAATTAACAAAAGCCCGAGCTCCGAGCGTCAACCTTTATCAAGGAGAAAAATCGTCTAATTCACACCTTAAAGAACCCAATTTTGACGTACAAAACGCTCACGACCGGTCAAATTAATCAAGTGGTCCCTAATTGTGGCGTATTTTAAAATGTTTTCGGACGGAACGACAAAGTTTTGACAGAGGCGTTAAGATAAATGATCGCTAATTGCTCGTCCGTTGAGAGGCGTGGTGATTCGCAATGTCTAATGCACTGCGCATCTGTTGACCGAGATATGAGGTATTAATGAGTCACGCTTGTACCTTTCCAAGGCGAATTACATGAAATAGGTATATCGACCACCAAGCAAGGATCTCGGAGCTCGATGATACTACAAGGAGCTAAAGTGAACAATAGCCACTTGGGTTGACATTGGACAGATGCTTTACAATCCTGCGTTTAAAAAAATACTTTCTGGATGGTACTTGAAAGTTGAACTTGAGCAATGTAAAATGTATGATTAGAAAATTAATAATTTTAAAATATGTACCTACTTAATATTATTAATTCGATAATAGGATTATAACATTTCTATGTTACTTCACCATTTCTTGGCATTGGCATTCCAGTATCACTTAGTAGCTATTTTGTAATCTGTAGTATCGTCATTATCGTTGATAAGAATGCAATCTTATAAAATCTATTTGTAGAGGCGAGGCAAGCAAAAAATACTTACCTACTTAAAATTCAAAAAGTGGTCTATCAAAACATTCATCCTACAAAGTAACCGTTAAGATTTTTAACGCGTTATTTAAAATTTAATATATTTAAAACAACAGCAATAAATTATTAAATCAACTGTTTGCAAAAGTAATTGCTCGCGAAGCTTTTATCTATCTTCGTGCATCTACACAAATTAATTAAATGTGAAAATTCAATTAATTTCGGCTTCATAATGGTTATATAAAATTTGTAACATGTTAATAAATTAGTGTCGCGTTGTTTGTTTAATGTAATAATATCAGGTGCGGCTTCGATGATGATTCTCGTCACGCCTTCAAAAGAATGGTCACTTAATAGTTAATTTCATTAATAGTTATTAATAATGGAATATTTCAATTTGCGAGGCACAATTAATTTCTCCTCAAATGGTTGCGTTCGGGTTAAGTGAACGCTAAAAGCATGTCATGTAAAAAAATCGTAACATCTTTATCAAATTCGCGATCGTGGGAAGATTAATTTGAGCAACACCACTTTATTATCGAAGTGTCTACCTGAATGAGTCAGCAGTCTTTCTATTAACTTGCGGCCAGTTTAAGAAGAGCTTTTCTCCCGCTTGATGTTCAACTAATTCGAGTCGACTCGCTAATAGTGGAAGGATTGCCAGGGGTCTCTTTAACTTGGCCGTATTACACCTAATGAGTAGTTAGCTTTTCTTCTCTGAGTGAACGTGTCATAGATAATTCGATTTAATGGCAGGGTCCCTTTAATTATTGAATTAGGAACTGCGTGCGACTTTTGTGTTCATGTGGGTTTAAATTAATACGGAAAATTTAATATTTCTTTAACTCACCCTTATAAGTATCTGATAAAAATCGATTGATATATTTGTAAATTATAATGTATGATTTGTAGCTACTTTTAATGGATTTTTGATAATAAACATTTGTTAACTTTAAAGCCTTAATAAATGTCTATTTTTTGGAATCATTGCAGTTTTATTCTTCTCCTCACAATAACATAATATGCAGGTACCTATAGATTTTGGTAGCCAAATAAAGTGTTATCACCGATAACCGTTTAATAAGCAATTTCATACATCAGTCCTATACAATGTAGACAAGTACCTATACCTAGGTATACAGTTAATGCTAGTCTCTTGGATATTGATTATGCTGGTTTTTCCATCTCAAGTTATTAATAACTTAAAGCTAAAGTTATTTTAATATAGATAATCAAAGAAAGCTTAATAATTATTTATTTCCTATGAAATTTTCTTTGTCCATTAAATGAAAATGATTATTCCTAATATTTCCTTCAAGTAAAATAATTAATTTAGCTACCAATTTTCAAGGGATTAATTCCGATACTTTTATTATCGGCAAAAGCTTCGCATTGACGACTACCAACAGAGCAGAGCTACATGAAAATGGACATAATATTATTACAATCTTCTTATGTTATTGGAGCCAGTTGAAAATTGATGAGAAGGAATTACTTAATCAAAAACAAAATAAAATATTTCAAGACGGTAAGGTAAGGTCTTCCATGGGCTTGTCAGAACTTGTTTTATATACTTACCTATATATTATTTTGAATTTGTAAAACTTACTACATAATACATATTACCTACCACATAGGTATTACTTACCTTTTACACAGAAGATAACTACACGGTACGTAGTCCAATTTCTATAAATAACAGTAGCTTTTATAAAAATTAAAAACTTCTACAATAATTATTTTATAAAAATGAGGTATTAAAAGTAATGTCCCTAACAAGCAAGTTTTGCTAAAGATACAAAATAATTTAAAGCTTTTCACATTCCAATAATTCTGACTATAAACTTCCGAAATTCCTAACATACCTATTAACGTACGGTGTCAAGTAGCCGTCTCATTAATACGTTTAAATTAAAACATAAAAAAAAACTTAAAAGCTATTAACTTAAATCTTACCAATCCCATATGAAAGTATTAAAAATTGGTCGTTTTAAAGTTAGGATCTCGTCATCTCACGAGGCGGTCTCTGATTTATAAACAATACGTCAATGACGTAAGCTTCTTTAGCGGCGCAGATTTATTGCTAGGGATGCGCACGCGCACGCTTCTCGTTGTTGTCGATAGAATTTTAACGTAAAACAATTTTACACAATCAAGTATTAGATATACATATAGCCAAATATTATAGCAATAATTTTCATGAAGTAACAGCGTTTCCGTAAAACAGATTTGGGGAAACTTTAGATTTTGCAACTGTATGTTTTTCATGTTACCTATATGTTTATTTAACTAACCTTAAGTACAATCTACAATAAACCATTTTTATTATTGGATTTTTAGTTGCATTCTATTACCATTAGAGCAAAATATAGAACACTGACAATACTTAAAAATGAAAATAAATTATTAGAAAAAATCATAAGTATTTGAGTAATAATAAAGTACTTAATTTCAATAAAATAAAAAAAAACATTGAATATAACTAAAGATATATAGGTAGCACAATTAAATAGGGACCTAAATTGTAACCGAAGAAATATATCTATATAACAAATATAAAATATATCCAAAATGTTAATTGATAACCATTCAAAATACAAACGCAAAAATCCACATTACACAAACCCATTAGCCAGTACAAACGGCAAGACATCGATAAAGCACGCACACCACTATCCCGAACAATCTTGAATCAACTCGTTCGACGTCTCACTAACTCACTATACGAACGCATTAACTCCGTCCCTTTCTGTCTCGCACGAGATCGTATCTCCGTCCCGCTCGCGCATCAATAACATCCACCTTTGTAGTACCGCGGCGGCGTCTTTGATGTGCCGAAGCCACGCCCCCCGGCGCCCGCCCCGCTCTCCTCTTTAATTCGTCACAAGTTAATGACAATGCTTTTAATTATAAACGGAAACGCAATTTTCAAACTGACATAGTTTTCAATTCTAATCCGCTGTTTGTCACTCGTAATTTGCTGAGATTGACATTTTGTTTGACAATGCTTGAAAGTTGAAATATTTAACGTTTTAATGAAGTGCCTAAATATAAGGTAGGTATAGTATAAAATACGAAAATTAAAGTGCTAATTAAATATTAAATTAACTCTTATTCATTTGCTATTGATAAAAATAAATCGGTAGAAAATACGAAAGCATAAGTACCTAATTTTTAAGTAGCTTACATAATTCTAGCCAATCTAAATTATTTCATAAGGTCTGGTAGGTAGTAGTCATTCATAAATTAAAGTTCCAAGATAATACGATAGATACTTTTTCAAATAACTATGAATTATTCATAAGTACATTATTTTAAAAAGTGTGAAGTCTTGTGTCCGCATTTAGGGTATGGGTAGCTAGCTACTAGTTAGTAGGTATTCTGTGGTATGGGGCAGTTTGACTGATACATTTTCTTTAAAAGCACGAGAGTGATCACTTCCAGAGCTTTTTATAAGTCTAGTCTAATACTATCTCTTATACCGTCATAACTCATAGATAAACTCAAACTCTACAACTCTACTAACAGTATTATGTGCCTAAGCTGAACACCACTATCGCTATGTAGAGGCAATAATTCCCAAACTCTACACAAATACATTAAGTTATTAATGTGTAATCGATTTTCCATTTTTATTTCTCAACTTTTATACGTTGCAAGACCGCCTCCTTGAGTTAATATAATTAACGTGTGGGCGTCAAAACCAGGAGGTCAGAACTATATCCCCGTCGGATAATACACAAATTAAATATACATACAGATACCTCACAAGATGATAGCATTTTTTTTCAATGTAGAGTCATATAGAGTTCCTTTTATAAGCAATATAGAGCTTTAGCAAAATGTAGAGTTCGTAATATAGAGTTCCTATTGCATGTAATGTAGAGCTTTGAAATGTTTGTATATTTGTATCTCTATTTTCCGAGCTTAAACACTGTTATATTCAATTACTACGCCTAGAGCTACGTAGAGAATGCTAACTCGATAATAGCGAATTTCAAACACATATATAATTTACAACATTTGTAATCATGTAAACCTATTACTATAGACTTCAGTCAAATCCCACGCTAACCGTGCTTAGTACACTTTTCCATCTCATCACTTTGATGTTAATTTCTAGAAATCCTGCTCAGTCCATTCGTACGATAAGCAACCAATGCATTCAGACCTCTTAC
The DNA here is from genome assembly GCA_907164665.1 of Colias nastes. NCBI lineage: Eukaryota > Metazoa > Arthropoda > Insecta > Lepidoptera > Pieridae > Colias > Colias nastes. Next base: position 7,053 of record CAJQZM010010887.1, on the reverse strand, counting down.
GTAATTACTGTCGGCGTCTTCAAAGGAGCCGACGCATCGAGCGGCACTTGTGTAGTCTAATAAACTGCCACACACACACAATACGAAATCAACTTTATATTAATAGATATAGAATCGTTTTTCCGCTAACAGAGTTTGGCATTCTTAACACCTTAACGGAGTAAAGGGTGGTATCGGTTAGGATTTTGCCACGGATATGTCAAAAAGAGGTTTTATAGCGTTTGTAAATGAGACCGCCCTGGCGTAGGGAAGGAATTAGGTCAAATTAGGTCATTGGGATTATTCTGAGCCTGATTGATTTTAATAGGTTCGGTGACATCGCGTTATGTTCTTGTTAGACATGTTTTATGGGTGTTGTGGTGTTTTATTGTCTTTTTACGTGATTTAAACGTGTTTTTTAGTTTGTTTTTTTTCTGCAGTAGGCATTATTATACATTTTAAATAGGTAGGTTTACCTCACTGCCAAAAATTTAACAATTAGGTACGTTTCGATATTTGAACTATTTACTACCTATCATTACTGCTATTCATAATATATAAAACAACTAATATCCTAATTTTCAAAATTTAACTACACTGAGTAGGTACTGACCAATTGGCCATGTATAAATTTGTATTTACGTAAAAATCATAAAACCGTAAAGATTATAATTTGTCTAAACGCATCGCGTGCTCACAGTACATGCTCAATTTTCTTTAACCAATGTTTATATTTTACGAGACTCCGATTAAGCGAAACCACACACCGTGATCATTACACAAAATGTTAACTAACTGACTTGACGGAAATTTCGCGGAAAAGCTCATGTCAAGTTTTTTTTTTTAATTTCGTCTGGGCTCTGGTTTTTACGCTTCATTCACAATGCGCGCACCAAAGAGGTTTTTTTTAAAGAGATTTTAATAAAAACTACTTTATTAAAGGTAAGCTATGTACCTAAGCATTAAAATCTATAAAATGAGATGATAGCTATATTTACAGGGGATAATCATAGATACCTAAATAATGTGAATAACAAATTAATCTTTAATTCACCTGCAAGCGTTACAAAACACAAGATCACTCTAATAAGATGAAAGATTGCCAAAGATGCAACAAATAGAGCGCGATAGAAAAACGGCGAATAACCATCCAATCTTGCGCAAGCGTACTGAAATAATAGATCATTGTTTAGCCTTTATTATTACTGGCCACCCAGATAGGTTCTCTGTCTCACTCGCACACACACGGTGGCCATAACGAGACGCGGTAAGGCCGAATCACCACAACATTATGACGATCATTTTTTACATGATTACCTCCGAGATACTCTCAATAAATCTCACGGTACGAATAATCGATGTGACAGTATTAAAATTGCATTAATTCGTACTTATCGATGTATTGGGTACATTGATAAATCATACGATGAAGGCGAGTAAAGTCTGCACGGCTTTTTCGATGGGAATTTTCAGGTTTTCTTTTGGGCATATTTTTTATTTCATATAGTAGCTATACTCGAACTTCTCGCTGTCTTACCCAGAGAAACAGAAAAATTTAACATGAAATTCAGGCATAAAATTGCTTTCCATTAGTGAAATAATTTTCAGTTCAGAAGTTCTAAAGATTACGTTAAAAATGCAAACAGAAGTCATTCTATGCAATAAGTATATATTACATACAGCTTAGTTGTTGCCTTCGTTCTAAATTGCTGTAATTAAAATTTGTACGTATGTAAATTTTATACATATTTTCAGTACATATAATGAAGCCCGAGATAATCTCGCTTTATTCCTTTGGACAAATAATTACAAAGAAAATATTTCAGTCAACAAGGAAGCGATACTCCGATCGCTCAAAACGAAAGTCACTTACGTAAGCTAATGCACTTCGAATCTCTGTAAAAATCACTCAATCGCTCTGACCGCGGATGATGGATCGCGACAGCCGCCATTACCTGCTCAATTTGAGTCATTTGACTGATTTGAGTCATTTGAAGCGTTTGAGTCATTTGATTTGAGTTGCCGTGTGAACTTTGTAGCTTTGATTCGCGCTACGGGTCTGACATTAGGCGAAATTATGATAAATACAGCGTGTTTGAACGTTGCACGTTGTTTCACTTTTGTGCTTTGTGTTACTGGTTAGTGTAGGTTTTTGAAACTGTTTTTAAATCAGAATGAACGGTATGGTGAACGAAGTATAAGTTCGTCAAAAGTGGTTTAAAAGCGTGAAGTTATGCGTAACAGACAGACACAATTATCGAATTAATAATATTACTAGAAAATATAGCAATAAAGCTTGAATTTTTAGTTATAAATCGGTAGGTATACTACCTTTTGTTTAATTACGTCTTATTACATTTTTTTTTGTTTATATTTCTTGTTTTCGACAGGGAGCCATGATGCAAATGACGCTTTTCTATTGAAAAAAAAAGAAAAACAATTTTATATACCTATGTATAATTATACATATAATGTAGATAGTATTACAAGAATGAAAAATAGTAGAGTGGCCAATATTTATGATGAATACTTTTGGATGTTGATAATCATTTTTAAATCAGAAATCAGATATTATCAACTTATATGATAAACTATTATTAAGTATAATCCTTATTACAAACAACTAACAAGAACATAATAAGGGTATTATTATGAGTAGATAATACAAGGTGCACCAAGTACTGATGATGTCCATATTTTAGCAAATTATAATATTATAATTATAATATTATATATATTAACTATGCAGGTGTAATTTTACTTCATCTATGTAAGCATGTACCTTCATGTTTAAAATAAAATCTTGTTAGAAAAAAAATGATACATTTTTATTCTATTCACATCCTAATTCCTAACACTTTAGCGAAATCTATTAAAGTTTGGAGTTTTCACACACCAAATGTTTATAAGGAAAAAGAAAATACATGAAAAGTGCACCCTTCACCAGAATATGCATTACGATATTATTTTGTATAAGTAAATCCGTTTTTTAAACAGTTAAAAACTATCCATCTACAGGTATTAAAATATGAAAAGATTTTAAACATACATATTTAGTTTTAAAATTAAATTTAAATATCACCATTATGTAAATGACTCTACTTACTGCACTATAGCTCTACAAAAAGAAAATAAAAGCTCCCTGTATGTGATCAGCAAGTACCTATACATAGTATAAAAGTATTACAATATTACTTTGAATGAGCTGTAATTCCAATCATAATATAAATATAATTAATATATATATTTCAGGACACATTTCACACACGATCTGATCCCATACCTACTAGTTATTATTCTGTGCCCATAGGGTAAAAGTGGGATAGATGCCGCACGGGGATAGATGCCCCATTTTCAAAAATCCTCACTTCCCAGAGTCGTGACTACGAATTAATGATTTAAATAGGAGCTCCTATCACCCCGCACCTCGGGTACGCATGAGCTGTTGTTTGGTGAAGACGTGTTTCGCTAGTGCGTGTTATAATATCCGCGGCGAACTTCACGAACACGTTAAAATTTAAAAAGGTTGATATTTGTCTTTGCATAACTTTATAAGTATTAATAAATTTCACTATATTTCTTATTATGTCTATACACTAGTTCATTAAGTACAAATCTAAGTGAAAAAAGTGGCTCTTTTGTTTTTATTTAATAAAAAAAATACTGGGGCAGCTATCCTTATCAAAAAGTATAGTTGCCCCTTTTTTTTCGAGGGATAGATGCCCTTAGGGGCCTCTAAGGGCATCTATCCCTCAATACATATGTACATGTTATTATCGATAATCACAGGTACTGTTTATATTTTTGCCTGATTGCGTCAGAGGTTTTCTCTATGTTAACCGATTTTACTCGTTTAATTTGCTTTTTTTTGTTATGTATACTTACTTATTAATGATCTGCCCTTATACTGATTGTAGGAGAACCACGCCACGAAAATACAAAAGAAAAGAAGGAGTGCGAGCGCAAGTATATTCTTGGACAACAGAACAACTATGTTAACATGACATTTGCTGGTTTATCATATAAATTTTATTAGATTTCACGTTTATAGAGTATGTAAGGCATCTATCCCACTCTGTAGGCATCTATCCTCCTTAGTATTTTCATGGTGGGGCAACTATCCAACTAGGTAGGCTGCATCTATCCCCAAAAAAGGTGTTCTACAAAAATTGTTATTACACTTTATCTATAAATGATGGGATAAAAAATATATATAGTAATTCAAAACATATAATTAACCTAGCTATATTCATACAAAGTGTTCGTATAAGATTCATGTTTTTAAAATTATGAGGCTATTTCAAAAAGTGGGGCATCTATCCCACTTTTACCCTACTAAGCTTTCGCTTGTGTTATGGAAACCAGATGGCTGATAAACATACATTTATAATTTTAAATTAATACTTATATAGATAATTAACACCCAGACACAGAGCAAACATCTTTGTTTATCACACAAATATATTTGCTCCAGGTGGGAATCGAACCCACGACCTCTGGCTTGGAAGGCAGGGTCACTACCAACCAAGCCAACCGGTCAGTCAGTAGAATATTAAGTAGGTACCTGTATAAGTTTTCTACAAACATTTTTAATCACAACTTACATGAAACCATACTACATAAATTATGTTAAAATTAACACTGTAGGAAGTATTTTTTCACAAAAACATTTTATTCACAACTCTTACATAAGAATATACCTATAGATACGTAGGTACTTATATTATTAACTATAACAAATTACTTGGTTAAACAGGTTTGTCGACTGCAGGATAACAGCATCAGATAACTGACAAAAAGTATAATCTTGCTCATAAATTGCGTATTCAGTTAATTTATTAAACGAGACATTATAAGAAGATATGACAAACTCTACTCATTTGTATGTTAGCACTTTATTAAGTAAATGCTGTTCATAAGTACTAATTGATGTATGGAGTTAATAGGATATATAGAAAGATTGAGAGCGATAAAAAATATTTTTTATAAGAAAATTTTAAGGAAAATGTAGAGCAAAAATATGTAGAGCAACGTAATTTTATTAAAAAAACGTTACAAATTGAAAAATATTCGGCCTTCGAGCTTTTAAGAAACATCACCTAAAAAGGAATACCTACTCTGGAAAAGTTCAATTAAATTATCCAAAAGAACCAGGCCACTTGCATCTTAGTTTTCTAAAAGATAGCGTAGATATTAGCATCGACTTTGTAACTATAAATTATTGATATAGTTACAATTATTGGCATTATTTTATATAAATACTTCTCATCGATTCATAGTAAAAATATTATGATTATTAACTATAAACATACCTAACTATTTAGAAATAGGTACCTACATGTATTATGATACATCTTATTTATGAAAAACTGCATATTATACGAACTAATTTTCGCATTTTAGTTATGGTCATTCAAGATTTTTATTCCACATTTGCCAAAAGAGCTTTTAAGCTTTTTCTTAGAAACCTTAGAGCTTTATTATATGATCCTTTACCTTTTTATGTAGTACGTAGGTACCTACTTAGCTTTGATTTACCTTCTTTATTATTTTTACATAATACATAATATTATGTAGGTACATACTTATAAGAAGAAATCAATCCATAATTATTACATTTCAACTCTCCTTTCTAGTACCATCTATAAAATATTACCTAACATCAATTGCTTTATACAATAACAATGAAATTGGAGCTTATGACTACGAAATAATAATCTTCCTTCTCTGTCGCGGGCGGAGCCATCGCTGGTGAAACCCACGTATTTAGACCTCGTGGGCCTCTTGTGAGGTCCCGATGGTAATTTATTAAGCGGCCCCACAGACTTTCGAAACCTCCATCGACCATAGACTATGAATTATTAAAATATCATTTTTATTTCCCGCGCATAACGGTGCGAATTCCAACTAATTAAGACATTAAAATTTAATACAAAATTTGTATGTTAATTCACCATCGCTGAAGCTTTCCCTTATCGTGTATTACATCTATTCTGAATTACATTTGTACGTTTATTTAATGTTTTATTGCGTTTTCGTGATTTCGAATTTTTAAGGCGGCAACATTAGAGCAAATGTGAATTGCTTATTATTTCAACACCAAATTGCCGGTGGGAATATTTAATAGTCAATTTTCTGTTAACAAAAGCAGAAATTGTGTTAAGGGGTCCTTAATAGGTGCGTTTCTACAATTATTAGGTACTTGGGATTTTTTTACTTGCTACGAATAGCAGATGTAGGCGCTAATGGCGAAAATTTTAATTAAGACGTTATGTACAGAAGTGGAACTTGAATTAATTAAGGGCTATTAATTTTTGTAGACAATACCTGATGTCTATTATATTAGGTGGAAAATAATTTAGTTTTGTATTCTAATCCTTGAAATATTACAGAATTATAGACTAACATTTGACGTCATTTGGACAAGTTTTTTGTAATTCAATTTAAAAATAATAATGGAAGTTAATTATTTCTGAAATAACATTGATATATATACTTAAATTAATTTAATTATAGATTTGAAATAATGCCAAACGAAAATGATACTTTATAGTTTATTAACTCAGGCCCCGGAATCACAGACACAATAGAGGTAGAAAATCTATTGTGTCGTGGACCGATCGGGCCGTTCGGGGCTCAATGGGTTATAAACAGTTTGAATTATCATAATTTACGGATTGTTAAAGTTGGTAGGTACCTATAGAAATTAATGTATACCAGACGAACCACAGGCCATAACCTAAGTAAGTAGGTAATTATAAAAATTTCAAATCATATCAATCATCAAAATATATCTTAGATATTAGGTATCAGGTATTTAAAATACACATAATCATTTATTAGATACCTATATTTTGCTTTAAGTCGTTAAATCTGTACCTATGTGTATAATTTTTTTAAGAAATTAAATGCTTAATATTTCATTTTTTATCATTCCTAGGTTGTAGGTATAAATCCAAAGGAAGGGGCGAACGGCATTTACCTAATTATAAATATTAGTCCATTGAATGAGTCCCTCCAAGGGGGGTCTAGAGTGCGTGAGTTAGTAACGTAAGATGTTTCTTCGGAAACATG